>JAVFHW010053071.1:0-14151 GCA_032159205.1 Eurystomus glaucurus suahelicus | reverse complement strand
CCTTTCCTTGCTGGAAGCTGGGTTGTGGTGAGCAACTGTTTGCAGCCCTCCCTTTCTCGTGCCACTCAGACAAAGGACAGGAAGGCAGGGGGAGGGGATGCGGCTGTATCTGGGTTATTGGGACGGAGTAGATGGTAGTCCCCACTACCTGATCCCCTAAGAGGCCTGCAGGGCCACCACTGTCCCCAGCCAGCTGCTGTGAATATCAGAGGCAGGAGGACATGAAGGGTGTGCTACGGTAGTAGTGTCTGCTGCTGGCCATGTATGCCAGCCTTCCAGGGAGAGGTTTTTGGGTGGATTGGTGGATGTCAGGAGCAGGAGCTAGCTGGGACTGCTATGACCTCTTTAGGCACCTGTTGCCTTTCTGGCTCTGCCTGACCCAGCCTCAGATGCTGCACCTATACCTGCTCCAGAGCCAAATGGAGCATCTCCTGTGAGCTAGAGATTATCCTTCAGCAGCCCAGGTCAGGCCACCTCCCACCAGGAACAGGGCAGCAGAGGCATCACCAGGAACCACCCTCTTAAATGAGCTTCACTTAGCACACAGAACAAAGCAGCAGGGAAAAGGGTGGCAATGCAAACAGCGGATGTAAATGGTTAACCTTGGCTAACCCTTCGTTCATTCTCAGCTGTATGGCCGTAGTACCCTATCATGTATTCATTACAGGGGACAGCTGGAGGGGCTAAGGGATGTGCTTAGGATGCATAATGCTACCCCTTGACCAGTCAGTCAGAGTGCTAATGAGGCTGCCTAGCAGCATTAGCATTACTGCACGTAAAACAGAGCCATTCCCAGGAGACCAGGTAGACGCGTTGCATGTCTCAAGGTGCCTCTCATAGCTCTGGCCCTGGTTTAGCACACAACCTCCCCATCAAGATATTCCTCGGTTGGCTCCTTGGATTCCTCTGTGGGAGTCAAGAGGTGGAAAATCGTGGCAGAAAGCTGAGTCCTTGGGTACCTCTTTGCAAAATGGGAGCTTCCCTTCCTGAGGCTGTATGAGAAGGCACCTCATGCAGAGGGGAAAGCAAGTGACTGAGAGGATAAAGGGAGGTTGTCTTCCCAGAGATCTTCAATGTCCAAAATCAAAAGGCCCAGCGTGACATTACTAATATAAAATCTAGGAAATATTTAAGGACACTTCTGGAGATCTTTTCTCCTGGTCTCAGGTGCTCAGGAATCTGACTGAAATATCTGCTGTAGCCACTGCAAGCTACTGGCTCCAGCAGCAAAGCCTGCAAAGGGATGTCTATGTATGGTGACGTCCGACGTCCACAACAGAGTTAGCAACATTGGCTGGTTCTGGGCAAAGTGTCCCTTGGTGAGGTTGATGGATGAGTTATGCCGCTCTTCATGAGCCCTGAGGTTGGCTGCCAGCAACTTCCCTCCTTCCTCCTCCCTATGTAAGAACAAGGACTTGAAGGAATAAAGTAGAGTGCTTGTCTGAGGACAAGCTACTGCCTGGGCAGCAAAGGGGTTGCAGCCTGCATGGCCCAGGTTCTGTACGCACCCCATGCTCAGCTGGGCTTTCTTCACACCTTGACCTGTTCCCTATCCACCTCTGAGGTTTATTTGCCCCCATTATTGCAGTAGCCAAGTGCCTCACTGGGGCCACAGCCCCCAGCCCCATGTCCCCTCATCATTCCCTGTCTCACTCTCTCTTCTCCCTCCCTTTGACGTAGGTGGGACTCCAGCAGGGCTGTGTGGGGTGTGCACTGGAGGATGCTGCAGTGGGATGAGGGGCACGGCAGTCATGGCGCTATGGTACAGGTGGTGTGGGGCAGCCCAGGAGAGGACAAGTGAAGGGCAGGGTGCAGAAGAGCTGGCTGGCTTGGCCTTCCATGCTGTGCAGAGAGATGGGCTTTCCTGGATGGCAGCAGCTTTGAGAAAGCTGGAAGAAGACAACAGGAACCTCAGGGGAAGCTTTGTCACCAGGAGAGGCACAGACTAGCTGTGACGGGTATAAGAGCGGATTGCAGCTGAGAAGCACTTGGCTCGGCAGGCTGCCTCCTCCAGCAGCTGCCCAGCAGCATGAGGTGCTCCGAATTGCCAGCCCGGCTCAAGCCAGTGGTCTGTCTCATGCTCTGGTCCCCCCAGGGTGATGCTCACTGCTTCAGGAGAGGATGGTGATAGCTCAGAGTGGCCTTGCTTGGCAGGGAAGAGCAGAAGGGGGGGCCATGGTCCAGCAGACCTCTCCTCTGTAGGCAGGGTAGAATGGAGGTGGTATGAGAACCTTCAGACATTACCGACAGTGCTGTGCATGGATGGCTGTGCTACCACCCTCTTGCACAGAGGGAAGATCCTTTCTCCTAGTTTATCATCAAAGACTTCCCAAGCGGTATAAAAGAGGAGGGGCAGAGGCACTCTTCTCTGGCCAAGGGTGACCCTTCTGTGAGGTCTGCCCTCAAGCACAGGATAGTGGGATACTAAAGCTTATATAAAAGGTAAAAGTCTTCACTGTGTAGAGCAGCTCTTGTGTCTGCACAAGGGCTTTGATGTGGGAATGCTTGGCAGGGTCACCAGCCAGCCATGCAGCCCGTTGCAGCCTAACCTTGTCCTTGAACAAAATCTCTCTGACCTCTCCTCAACCCTGGTCTCTGCCTGGCCTGCCTGAGTTGTCACAGGGAACCTGGACTGGTGCGATCAGCAACCCCAGCCTGGTAGCCTCTGAGTTGTCTTCCTGTCCAAGAAGCATGTGTTACCCACCAAATGGCAGTCACCCGCCTGGCTGCTCATGTCCTCCTCTGCAGCCAATGTGTTCTGCTGAGAGGAGCGAAAAACTCCGCCAAAATGATGGAAAGGGATAATTTAGTGTGAGATGCTTGAACTGAAGTGGCATCCAAAACAAGCAGAGTGCTTACCAAGCAAATACACATGCTGTCCCTATCCTGGAAAAATAACCATCTCATGAGACAAAGCATGGGGGAGTCAACTAATTAGAGTGGGAGAGGCTTCGGTTTGCAGCTGGTTTGTATATGAAAGGTATTTGATCCTCATCCCCTTCATCTTCCTTTCTAGATTCATCCTTCATGCCTCCCTTCCCCACCAATTACAGTTTTTCTTCCCTGCCCTGTGGTCTCCCAACCTCCAACTTCCTCCTGGCAGGTGGGAGCTGCTCACTAATGAGACAAGAGATGGAGATAAATGGGCGAGGCCTGCCCTAAGTAGTGTGTGCCATCACCAGACAAAGTCAGGGAGGCTGGAAAGTCCGTAGGGCCTTTCTTTTTGATGGTTTGTTTTACATGAGGAAGTGAGGAGGGGAGGCAATGAGGGAAAGGTACAGATGACTAGTTTATTGATCTTCTATCATTGATAGATGAATAGTTTCTTGAGCATGACAAAACCCATTGATCTATGGGCAGGAGGCAAGCACAGAGGTTGTGGCCATGCTTTGCCCTTCCACCACTGCCTTCCTCTGAGGAACTCAGCCTGCACAGCACAGTGACCAACACAGCCACCCCTGGCAAGGGCCAAGCTTGAAGGTCCTCACGGTAAATCCTGAACTCTGTTTCAATGCCAGGACTTGACACATGATAATTTTTGAAAGTCTGTTCCCTCACAAATTTCATGCTAAAAAATGGTGACCCTGGTGAGAACCAGGAGACAAAACTGAGGAGACATACACAGAGCTCTAGAGCTCTGGACACCTGATCAGGAGCCCACCCAGCTTCATTGGGTCTGCTCCTGCCGTTTGGAGGTAGCCTTCAATCATTGCATGCTGAACAAACTGCATTTCTCCACCCCCTCATCTGGAGTGATGCACAGAGGAGTGTGCTGGAAACTCAGGTAGATGTTCCTCCATGAAAAGCCTTACTGCTGTAACCCTGCTGTTCAGTCACCCTCAGTAACACTTGAAATGGATGCTTAAAGTTGCTCTCAGCCCCTGTAACAGGTCAGTAGGGAGATCCTCATTACACTCAATTATGATTTTTCAATCTTTCTCCCCATGCAGGGCCAGTGGAGAGCAAAAACGAAGCAGCCATGTCTGAGCTGGTCCCAGAGCCGCGACAAAAGCCAGTTGTACCGATGAAACCCATGGGCATTAATGCCAACTTGCTGGGCTACATTGGTATTGACACCATCATCGAGCAGATGCGCAAGAAAACCATGAAGACAGGCTTTGACTTCAACATCATGGTTGTAGGTAGGCAGGAACCAGCTGAGGTACTGGGAACCATGGCCAGGGACTGTCCTGTGAGACCAGGTGGGAGAGCAAGCCCTGCAGGGAGGGCATAAGGTAGCAGGCAGTGCTTGCTCTGAGGGAAAGGAGAGCCTGCACAAGGCAAGGAGACACTTACAGCCCCTTCCCCTGTCAGCCTGGCTCCATCCCCTGGGTCTGCTGTCATCACTGGGCTGTGGCAGATGTCACAGGCTTCCTCTTTGCAATCCTCAGGTCAGAGCGGACTGGGAAAGTCTACGTTGGTGAACACTCTCTTCAAATCCCAGGTGAGCCGCAAATCTTCAGGCTGGAACCGGGAGGAGAAGATCCCCAAGACAGTGGAGATTAAAGCCATTGGGCATGGTAAGAGCCAGGCTGCTGGGGTAGAGGCAATACTGATGCTTCAGCATAGTCTTGCTGAAGACTTCTGCAGTCTGTGCAAACAGTTATTTGGTATTAGGCAACCCTTTCTCCACGGGAAGCTAAAGGACAAGTGCTAGTTTTAGATGGCCTCAGACCCAGCCAAGGCTTTTGTTAAACCACTGATGCCACCAGCAATGCCACTGATGCCACAGCCAAAAGTGAGGGGTAGAAAAAGTGTTACAGATATTTGTTCTGCCAAAACATTGGTCTGCATGTGTGGATTAAGCCTTTCTGTAAGTTATTCCACCTGCAGACGCTTAATAATCTATAGAAATTGAATTGGTAGAGCCTGGTAGAGCACATCTCCTTGTGGCAAAGCATCAGCACAGCTTCTACAGTGGTGCAGAGTAACGAGCATCATCTCAGATTCAGGATGGTGAGGAGGGGAGGACAAGTTGTGTAAGGCAGGACTACCTTTGGGCCATAGACTGAGCACAGATCCATTTTCCTGTGGCAGAGTGGTGGCTTTGTTGCTGGGGTTACCAGAATTTGGGGTCAGAAATGCAAATGGGGATCACAACTATTGAAGCCTGGCCTGGTTGTGCTTGCTGGGCAGGGATAAGGGCAGAGCACTCTTGTTCACTTGTAAGGCACAGAGACATTTTGTGACAGAGCAGGTCCCCAGGGAGGCGTATGATTGTTTGCAATTTCTTCCTCAGTGATTGAAGAAGGCGGTGTCAAAATGAAGCTGACAGTGATTGACACACCAGGATTTGGGGACCAGATCAACAACGAGAACTGGTGAGTTTTACATGGTCAAGGCCTTGTGTCCCAGATAGAGCTGGAGTTAAGATGGTATATGGAGTGACTGTCACCTACTTGGCCTGGAAAGCATCTGGGATCTTATTGTGCTCAGAGGGCTGGTAAAGGGGATGTGGAATTGTGAACACCATGGGTTTGTGTGCATGCTGGGGGTACACACACATTATAGAGTGAATGCCTGTTTCTGCATCCAGTTGTGGAAACTCTTAAACATCTCTGCTGATGGTGAGATGCTTGTGGTGGATAATTTTTATGCCTGAGACTGCTTTGCTGCTGTCAGAGCTGGGAACACTGTAGGCAGGAACATGAGGAGATTTGTACCTATCTATTAATCTCTCTCTCCCACCTTAACAGCTGGGAGCCTATTGAGAAATACATCAATGAGCAATATGAAAAATTTTTGAAAGAGGAGGTGAATATTGCAAGGAAGAAACGAATTCCAGACACACGAGTGCACTGCTGCCTCTACTTCATCTCTCCCACGGGCCACTCGTATGTACACAGTCCCTCATCCTTCCTCAAGCCCCTGGTGCCTCTGTCCCAGTTCTATACCCTGCACTGCTCCCTCCCAGCTACAAACCCAGGGGTCCTGCCTGCGGGGCTGGCCACTGTTTCCCTTAACCTTGGGTGCTGTGGGGCTTAAAAGGGTCTAGGATAACAAGGGGAGGAGGAACACCACTGTTTTTTGGGGGGAGAGTGCAGGATGGATAGAAAGAAGGAGATGAGAGCATGGTGGAAGCAAATGGGATACATACAAGGGAGGTTTCATCGATGCCCTGATGCTGGGAGAGTCACTAGGATGAAAGGCGAGGAGGGTAAAGTGATCCCTTCCATGTTGTTCCCTTTTGGGCTGCAGCCTGCGGCCTTTGGACCTGGAGTTCATGAAACATCTCAGCAAGGTAGTGAACATCATCCCAGTTATTGCCAAGGCTGACACCATGACCTTGGAGGAGAAGATTGAATTCAAACAAAGAGTGAGTATCTCCTCTCCTGCATGGGATCCTTCCCTGCCCCAGCTTAGAGGTGAGAGAAACAAGTGGTATTCTTCCTGGGACTGCAGCACAGTCCCCAGAGCATGCACAGGGTCCAACACTGGGTTGATGGGTAAGTCCTGAGGATGAAGCTGTTTATGGCTCTGAGGGCATCTGTTAAAGGAGGAAGATATGTGTGTATCCCTGTGACATGTCGTGATATGCTCTGTCACGGGAACTGCAGAGCCAGACAAGTAACAGGAGTTGGGGAAGAAAGACTCATTGCTGCTGTTATGTCCTCACTTTGCTGCACACTTCCCTGGGGATTATACCTTCAGGCCCTGTCTGCTGGAAGGATGTTCTAGATGTGTTTGCCTGACTGTCCCACCTGCCTTCCCTTCAGGTTTGTGTTGCTTTGTGCTCCAAAATGTCTCTCTGCCCAGGTGCGCAAAGAGCTGGAAGTAAATGGGATCGAATTTTACCCCCAGAAAGAATTTGATGAGGACTTGGAGGATAAAACAGAGAACGACAAAATCAGGGTAGGAAATATTTTATTGTGGTAGGGGAAGGGGGGATGTCGGCTGGTCATATATTAACGGTTTAAAACAGAGGTGTCACTAGAAGGTTTTAAGTGCTTCACGGTCCCTGAATGAAAGATGCAATGGATTTAAGGCTTGGTCATTCCTTCTTCCCAGCTTACTTTGTCCCTGTTGCTACTACAGGGTGCTATGAAGGCTGAATGAGGAAGGACTCTGTTTCACCTCCCCTTGCTGAATACTCTGCCCACCATTAAGGACCAAAGGGGCCTAGTGTGTGGCTGATGTCCAGCTCCTGTCCCAAACAATTGCCCCATGAGCCCTCTTGTCTGCTGACCAAACTCAACCTAAAAGGCAGTTCAGTTCTTTGCTCCCCCAGCCCCCATGAGAAGGCTTGTCCCACCCTCACCTCCTCAGAGCATTAGAAACTGTCTCCTAATTTCCAGCCTGTGTTTGTTCATGGCCAGGTTGTACCCAGAATTATATCTGTGTTTTTGTACCAAGAACTGACTCAAGCAGTTCTCCTACCTGGTGGTCCCCTCCACCACTCTAGGCATTTATAGAGAACAATATTGTCCTTTGCTGACCTTCTAGCTAATGCAGACAAGCTCCTTTGGATGAGCTTCCCATTCTTCAGTAGTCCATGCTTTTAGTCACTTTTTTCTGTGCCTGCTCCAGTTTCATTTTATTTAATAGCACTGGTGTGGTACCCCATGGTCCCCCAACTCTTCTGAGATGTGAACTGCTAAGCCTGTGGACCACATATGCTTTTTAAACAATTGCATCACACTGGTTATCTTGTGACTGACTAGCACATGAAGTCCTTCCACTCCTTCAGCTGCTGCTTGTTCATGAGCTCCAAAGTCATAGCAGAAATTCTTGATGTTTTTCCCTGAATGCTGCTCTTTGTGCCTCAAACTTACTTCTTCCTGGATAATAACCTAGTCTGCCTTTGTACTGACACCACCTCTTGGCCTTGTGATGCTAGTGCCTTTAATTATCCCACTCATCATTTCTGTGGCTAGGCCACTAACGAAAATAGATTGGCCTCTGTGGCAGTCCTCAGGAAACTCCAGGAGTCTTGCATTGCAGCCTGACACTTGCCCTTTCAACTCCCGCAGCTGTCACAGCCCCCACAGAAATTCCCACCATCCCCATCTTAATTAATCATTTCCCATTTGGCAAT
This sequence comes from Eurystomus glaucurus suahelicus, assembly GCA_032159205.1. Taxonomy (NCBI): domain Eukaryota; kingdom Metazoa; phylum Chordata; class Aves; order Coraciiformes; family Coraciidae; genus Eurystomus; species Eurystomus glaucurus. The sequence goes on along the minus strand of JAVFHW010053071.1, from coordinate 6,116 downwards.
ACATCACACATTCTGGAAAAGACTAGATGGGTTTTGCTTCTTTTCCAAACTATTACTGGTTTTGAGGAGGGCACCATATTGTGTTCTCCACTTCAGCATCATTGCCCCGGGTTTGGGTAGTCTCACACATAAGAAATAAACTGTTTTTTCATCTCCATTCCTGTGGTAATTGCAGTCCCTTCCCAGGCCCAGGGACATCTATAAAGCAGAGTATATAAAGAGATCCATGAACATCTGCACAGCCTTATGGATAGCGAGGTCTCCTACACCCTGTGCTCTGGAAATAGATGGTTTCTCCCTGTGCTTAGAGATAGCTGGGTCCCCAATAGCCTCACTCAGTCTCCACTTCCCAGGGAAGCTGCACCCTTACCCCATTTCTGGCCTTCCTTGGTACAACCACTTCAGCCATTAAACTTGTTCAATGTTCATGTGTCTTGTTGGGGAGGATTTACTTTGAGTTCTCTCCTTCTCTTGGTGAAGAGCTACAAACTCGGTGAGAAATATCCACTGCAAACTATCCATATGAGCAGCCCTGGACTGACAGGCCCTTTCCTGGTTACACCAAGGTTCTTCTCTGGTCACTCCCCTCTTCAGAAATGCTGGAGAAGGGTGCAGAAAAGCTCTGCCCTCCGCTCCAGAGCCCTTGGCACTGCTGCAAGCTACCCACAAAGCTTGGGGGTGCAAGGACACCTGTAAAGCAAGGGCCCGAAGTGGTAGGGATGACACTGACAGGTGAAGAGGAGAGCCAGTGAAATGTTGCTCTGGAGAACCTCTTTCCTTGGAGAAGGCCTTGTGTTTGGTGAGCTGAGAGGAGAAAAGGTGGATAGGGAACAGTGACAGTGCTACTCTTTGGACTGGGTTCAGTAGGTCTCTCTGTGTGTCTCTCCCCAGCAGGAAAGCATGCCATTCGCAGTAGTGGGCAGTGACAAGGAGTACCAAGTGAATGGCAAGAGAGTCCTGGGCAGGAAAACACCTTGGGGAATCATTGAAGGTAAAAATCTCCTCGTTTCTGGGAGCTGAAAGTATCTCTGCAGGCCCTGGTAATAGACAAGGGTCCAGACAACATGTCCCATGGCTACCTTCCCATCCCTTTTGTGATAAACTTTGTGAAACCAAGCAAGAGGAGAATTCTCAAATAGCTCTACTCGGAGGGAACTGCCGTGGTCAATGCCGGAGCACTACCGCCAACTGGCAGAAGCTGGAGCCACTCTGAACACCGTGGTGTATGAAGCTGAGCTCCTGAGGTCACCTTGGTTTTCAAATGAAAATTCACATGACTGCTCAGCACCACTTAGCGTGTCTCCTCAATGCCTATCAGTGTGGTGTTCAGACAACTCTCTGTCCTTTCTGAAGCATGCAGGCTCTGCCCACCTGTAACCTGCCGCATGCTCTATAACCACAAAGGGGTTGTTGAAAAAAATCAAATGTAACAATTGCTTGCTTTCTTTCCAGTGGAAAATCTCACTCACTGTGAATTTGCCCTACTTCGAGATTTTGTCATCAGGTAAGGCCATGGTCATACAACCAGTTTGCTCTTGATGAGCAGGGAGTCTTCCTGAGACTCTTTTACAGTGAAATAGTCCCTGTGGGAAGGAAAATAAAGTACATTTCAGGAAGTGAAAGCTGATGTAGAGTAGGGATGGACTGAGATAAAGGGTAGATAGTCTAGTGCCTCTCTTAGTGACATGACCACTATGTCAAGTGGGTGCTAGTTTTAATGTATGAGCTGGATGCCTAGAGAAAAGCGGGGGTACTACTACCCCCCTTATATCCCATTAAGTATGTTAGGTTGCAACAATTTCTATTTGTTGCTGACAACAGGTCAGCCTCAGAAGCCTCTACTACATCCTAGATCATGTGTCCTACTAGGTTGAGGGATATGCTGGAACATATGACCTGAAAGTGAAAAGCTCCATATTTCATTCAGCTTTCACTGTCCTGTCGTATTTTCACTCCGTTTCACGCAGTTGTCTCAGCACAAGTCATATCTACCTCAAATTCTGTAGAAGAGCTGCAGATCCAGGGTTACCCGTTTCCTATAAATACAATAAGGTTTTAAACCAACACCAAAACCAAGAAAATAAGGGAAACACACTTCAAAGACAGAGCCCTGTGGCACTCTCCATCTCTGGGTATGGTAGTACTAAGATACTTGGTCAGGTACAATGCTTTGACATCACGGTACTGCCCTCATTTTGTTCCTGCGATACCTTCTGCAGCAGATGTGCTTTCCCTAAGTCTTCCAGTAAAAACATCCCAACCAAGTGATCATCACAAAGCATGTAGCAATCCAAGCTCACAGGCTTTCTATGGAGGCTAGAGGCAATGCTCACAGCAGCATTCTGCAGATTGTGGTCTGAAGTGAACCTGATACCTCCTCCTGGTGCTTCCTTGTCTCACCATGACTTCAGGTGAGATAAGCCCATGCATGCTCTAACACACCAGGATGGCCAGTAGCTGTCCCACTGGCACAGTTGTGAGAGAGGCAGAACCCTGGCAAGCACAGCCAGGGATTTCAGCCCCCATCCTGTGTATGTGCTCTTGCATGGTAGTGCTCCAGCTCTCAGTTGTGTATGATGGCACTCATGGCATCCATGCAGAAAGGGGCACGCTCGTTAGCCAGACTGACAAAGGAAATCTTCCATTTATCTCAGGGAATAACATGATCATCAGAAGATGATCTGCATTGATCCTGGTTGTCGTATCCTCTTTCCAACCCCATCTCTGCTTTGCAGGACCCACCTTCAGGACCTAAAAGAAGTGACCCACAACATCCACTATGAGACCTACAGGGCCAAGCGGCTGAATGACAATGGAGGGCTGCCCCCCATGACTGTTGAGACAGAGGAAAACCATGAAAGTAACCTGTGAATGACAATCCCCTCCACTGTCACCCTGTGTCTCTGGATAGGACAACCCACCCCTGCTACCCTTGACTCTACCATGGGCCTGTCTCTGAAGCATGTGGCACATCCTCCATGTGCGTGGGGACACAAGCGTGAGTGTGTGCGTGTGTGCGTGTGCCCACCTATGTGCCAGAGAGGGACCAAAGGTGTCTCCCCTATTCTTCCCAGAGTGTCCTCATTCTTGGTTTGTTTTTTGCACAGCGGACTGTCTGTCATCTTCCCTTCTCTTGTTTCTGTGTCTCAGCTGTGTGTCCTGCCTGTAGGAAATAGGGGTGGGGGGAAAGGATTTCTGGGGACAAGGGGGCTTCAGAGGTGGGAGGTGTGGGGCATGCTCTGGTTCTTTTTTTTATCACTTGGAGACATGGCAAGGAGAGACTCCAGGAGAGATGGTGGAGTTGGTGCCTGCAGTGTCTTCAAGTGATGACTGCAGAGATTTCTCTTGGGTAATCAGTGGGTGGGAAGGCAGCTGCTTGGTCTGAGGACATGGTGGACCAGCATTTTATCCCCATTTCTTGCTGTGACTTCCCAAGGGGAAATGGTAGCTTGGAAGTGGATGGGTGGGAGAAGTGACAGACTGACATGTTCTGTGGTTCAGAGGAAGTGACCAGTGGGAGACAGAATTAGTTCTTGGGCTGTAGCATCTATTTAAGAAGCATCAAAGTACTTGGGGAAAATAGCCATATTTTCCAAAAGAGGAAAAGAACGTGTTTCTGCTGCAGAGGGTGCATTTGCCCTGTCCAGGGCCAAGATCAAAAGCCATACTTGTGTCACAGGCTTTTGATCCTGTGCAGTTCAGACCAAGCTGTCCTGAGGTCACCCCACCTCATCCCCTGTTGCAGTAGTCTCTCTCCACCAGCACTGAGCAGGTCCCAGACAAACCTTTTCCCCACAACACACCCTCTCTGCTGTGGGAGCACAGGGGAGACAGTGCCATGGGGGGTCCCTGCCAGGAGCTCCCCCAGGGACAGCCCCACTCAGTACAGGGCCCTCAGGATCTTGGAGGACTGCAGAGAGCTGTGGATTGAGAAGCACTGGGCCAGGGTGTCTCCCTGATGATGGGAGCACAAGAGATACCTCCTCCTCACTGAAATGGCTGCATTTGCTACTCCAGCAGTCTCAGCCTGTGCTGTTCCTCCATCCTCCTACTGCTCTCCTAGCTTCCATGTCCTCTTCTCCTGTGCTTTTGTCCTCATTCCCTTTTAGCCCTCCATAGCTTTCTTCCTTCCCTTCTTTCCCTGCCTCACATTCTCAGCTCTTGACTCTGTCTATCCTTCATTTCTCTGAGTACTTGAATCTTCCTCTTCTCCAGGCATTTCCTCCCTCTCCCAGCTCTCCCACCTGCTCCTTATCAATGTGCTTTCATTGTGTCGGGTTGAAAAGCTGTCATTTTATCTTCCCCTGGTGGGGGTGGGGATAGAAGGTAAAGATCCAGCAGCAGAGAGAGGCAGAGCTTTACTGAACACTCTATGCTCGTGTCTCACCAGTGTCAGCTCTTTCCTGGATGTCCCCAAGTCAGGTGGGCAGAAGGGTGGAGGTGGGCTGGCTGGGCAGAAGGGAGGAGGGGAGAAAATCACAGAGGTCCTGAGTTTGGCAGTCTCTGCCTGTCACCTAGTATGTCACACCATTGGCAGGGGCTGTCACCTCCAGGAGAACAGGTGGTTGCATTTAAAATGCACGTGCAGAATGCCACGCGCCGTGGCACAGGACAGTAGTGCTGCGAGTCAGGGGAAGTGTGGTGGGTCAGGGATGGGGGTTGGAAAGGCTGGTGTGGGAGGGAGGAGAAGGTCCCTCCCTGGGTGAGGGAGTAGCAGGGGAGGACTCAAGCCAAGCCTGAGGCTGGCTGACAGAGCTGTATAGGGGCCAGGGCTGGAAAGAGGGTGCTCCAAGCCTTAGCAAAAATGTCTAAGAGCATATGTCCATCTTGTGGCTTTCTGTGGTGCTGTCACTGCAAAGCAAATATCTCTGCACTCTCACTTCCACCTGTCCACACGAATCAGCCATTCTCAGCACCGCTAGGACATGAGGGTCATACTGGCTGTTAGCAGTCCTTTCACCACCTACGTTCATGGCTCCCGGTGTTCCTGTATGCAGTGTGTGCCTATAGCCTTGCACCCACCTTCCCACCTGCACCAGGACTCCTCGGCCCTGCAGAGAACAAAAACCTTGTCACCGGTGCCAGCAGCCATACCATGGACCCTACAGAAACCAATCCTGCTATCCTGCCACCCACAGTGGCCATCCACAGTCCAACAGGGAGTCAAAGCCTTCTCCCAGCTTGTCTCCACTACCCAGCCAGGCATGGAGGTGTCCCCAGCATCACCAGAAGCATCTTCTCAGCCTGCTCTCCTATGGCTGCTCCTGCCTAGCGTCTACATAATGTTTTAAACCCAGTGCAATAGGAAAGACTCCCGCAGGGCTCCTCTTCTTCACTGCACCGAAGCATGAAGCCGCACTCTGTCATCTGAAGCAGGGGCTTGTGGAGGTTTTCCCTGCACATGCTTTCTCACGTGGGTCTTTAGTGGCCATGCGACTGCTCTAGAGGAGCAGCTCTCTTGCCATGGAGCTGCATCACCCTGGGGTGCAGTATGGTCATTTGAGGACTTTTGGGCCCAAACAAGGGTTATGACAGAGAGCTAACACTCCCCTGCTTAATGAAAGCCAAGCAGGCCCCACGCAACAGAAGAGAGAGGTTTTCCTTTGCCTGTAATGTGGATTGGTTGCAAGGCCCAGGCTGTGTGTTTTGCCCTATAGGTTTAGGAATTTTTGTTTGTTTGTAATAAGGTGGTTTTTAAGCTCTGCTCTGTAATTTCCTGTTGGATCATGGACTGCTTCTAAAGGATCCATAAAAGCTCGCCGGGAAAAGCAAGCTCAGGTATTCCTCACTGCCACCTGCTCATGCAAACATTCTACCACTATCTGTGTATCTACCAGGAAGTCTACAAATGGCAAATATAAAAAATGTCTCATGTTGCGCAACAGCAGGAGATACTGTTGGGAAAAAGTCTCTGCCGATGGATACACTGGGAATGGGAAAAGCCTGAAGCTCTCATGTGCCACCGGCTGAGCCCCAGGATGACCAAAGCAAGTCAGATGTTCCCCTCAGATACCACTTGAATGGTATCACAGAGGGGCAGAGTCTAAATTTAACACTGGAGGCACCCGCTCAGTGCATTCAGAGACTCATGAACTCTTCACCACATAAGCCATTCA
>JAVFHW010053055.1:0-11576 GCA_032159205.1 Eurystomus glaucurus suahelicus | reverse complement strand
TAACAACAAAAGAAACACCAAAAAAACCCACAAACGAAACCTCACAAGTTTCCACTTTCAGGTGAACGAATCCAAAACCTGCTTTTGTAACGTTTCCCTGAGCCAAAGGAGTTTGGGACTGGGCCTGTGATTTGACAATTTGGCTCGTGGTCTCTATCTTGTAGGCAATTTACAGTGACAAAGGTAAAAGTTACATGCTAAGAACCATGTCTCCTGGTTTCGTTTGGTTTTAATTAATTTGAAGTGTCTTGGGTTAGAATATTTGAGTTCACATGCATGCGAAAGGCTGCCTCCACTCAGGTCTCCTACCTGATTTCCTGTTGCAAAATCCAGAACAGGGATAAATCAGCTTTGACGTAGCCTTGGAATAAAAAGCGATGCTGAAGTTTGACTTCGAAAAAAGTTTCATACAGGATATTTGTTGGGATGTATTCATGTTGTTTTGCTTTATTTGCTTTTTGCTGAAGAGCAGTGATATTTATTTTGGAGACCACAAATGCTGGATTTTGTTGTGCATGCTGATTCAGGGCTTCATTACAGTTTTGTGAAGTCACTCAAAGTAGAGGGATCTTGTTTGTGAGCGTATGTAACACTGATAAATCTCACAGAATTGTTGTGCGTGTTCCATAAAAGATACCTGAATATACACAGAAATAATAAAAATCTTTTCATTCCTTATCCTTTAGGTCTTAGGTATGAAAGAGTATCAGTCTTAATTTTACTCTGAGCAGTTAACTGAAATACTAGCCTATAGGCTACTAACCTGAGCAGTGGCCACACTCATTGCATACGAGGAATCTGTTACTACATGTCATAGAGTTGATGCATTTTTATCTTCTGTGCTTTGTGTAGATACATTTTCCTGCTGTTGTTAAAAGGTGTCTTAGATTAGGAAAAGTCAAACTTCATAGTTCTGTGGAACTAGAACTTGGGGTATTTTTCACATTGTACATGGCATAGTATATGTTCAATTTAAATACTATTGCTTAACAGAGCTTAAAAAAGAAAAATCAGAAATTAAACATTTTATTTTTCAAGCATATTGGGGGGGTGGGGGGGAACGGACAGACACACATGACAAACCCCAAACCACTAGCTAAACAGAACTCAGAAGCAAATATTTACAGTCAGCAGGTATCATGCTTTCTTTCTTTCTGCCTTTTTTTTGCAGAAAATTAGTCTTAAAAAAAAAAAGCCCAAATAAAACTAACAAACCCACACCCTATCATTAACTTGCAGTGGACTTGGATCAGGCCCCTTTGCTCTTGGTGCTTAACGAGCAAAAGTTCTCAGGAGAGCAGAAGGTTTAGATTTCTGTGAAATGATCCATTGTCGACCTGCTTGTCCAAGCCTTGTGATGCTGACCTCTTAGGGTCTGATCCTGTGCTTAGTGCAGTCCCTGGTGGGCCTTGTGGATTGGAATGATATGGCATGGCACAGTGAACAGAGCTCAGTGTATGCATAGCTTCTCATGCACATGGGTGAGGTTTGCGTCACTGATTTTTCTCAGGACTCTGTCTCTGAAGCTTGAATGATGGGTAGTAGTCTTTAATAATTTAAGTTACCTGCTGTAGTTTGGGATTTCTCTGGAATCCTTTAGTGACCATAAGGAGCTTAGTCACAGTCTGAGAAGCCCTGTTCCTGTCCACTCTATCTGTCAAGGTGGTGGGTTTGTCTTGTTCATAAAGCTTATCTCCCTGTAAACTCAGTTTTCACTCAGTTCATGTTTATTCTAATAAAAATGTTCTTCTTCACCGAGGATTAGTTAAAATGTAAAACCAATTGATAAACTTTCTATCTCCTACAGGAGTTGGAGCATAGACATGTAAATTACAATGAAAAGAATTACTTTTCTGAATACAGTATTCATCAGCACAAAGGCTACTAAGCTGATATTATACGGTAAATGATGTGCTTTTAGTCCCCCAGAAAGAGGCTTTGTGTGTCTTAGGGTAATGACAGTTGACATAAATCAAACATACTATTGTCCACAAAATAATTTAATTCTTCTCTTGTTCACAGCTTGTTTCAACATATAGCTGCACTTAGAGCAGACCTGCCATCAGTAGTAATTGTATTACTGTAGCATGACAATATGGGTTTGGTAAATGAGTGACTGCGGTCTAATTCTTCAGGATGGTTTCATGTAGGATTTTTCAAAGTCTGGTGCCTCAGTAACATCATTTGTTGTGCAAAAAGAAGTAACAGTGAGGATAACCCAATCTAATGTTTTTGGGTATGAACCCATGGAAGCGTTTAGTGCATGGTGTGAATTTTTATGGTAAACTGTATTTAAAGTAGTGGAATCTTTTCTTGAAGGATCAGAAGTTAGCCATTGCTAAAGATAGAAGAGTAGACTTCATAATTTGATTGGTCCGAAAAGTCCTGCAGCTATGTAGTGTAAAACTACAGAATAACTTTTGGCAGTCCCACTGCTCCTGCATCTGCATGAGGAAACCATTGAACATTTTTCGTTGACAACAATAAAAACAAAACAGGGGCGGGATGGGGGGCAAAGGAATCTGCCGGGAAAAAAAACCACTTTATTTTCCTTATAATAAATAACTTGATCAGCATGGGATGCATTAAAATAGGCAGTTGTAATCTTTGATACTGTCTTACTTGTGAAATCAGATAATCTTGTGAGGCTTGTATTAGTATCTCACTTATTAGTTTGTAGAGATTACCAAAGCAAAGGAAAACAGCAAATTGGGAAAGAATATTAATCTTTATGCTTCACATATCTGGTTTTCTGATTTCTCAGGAATTTTGGCATTGGATTTTGCATTCTGGTTTGAACTGTAGATTTTGAACTTTGTGATGTATGTCTTTAATATTTATACCTGCAAACTTGCAATTTGTTAGCTCACATGGTTTTATGAGTTGCAACTGAATAGAATATGAAGAAAGCAGATACTTAGAATTTTAATGTAATAAACTTGCTTCAGAAGACTACTTACATGAGTTTTTGATTGTCAAAGGAGCAGCTGAATTCTGTATTTTTCCTAGTAAAAGGGAACAATGGTTGACTAAAATGGTAGTCTAGGTTTATGGGATTTCCCAAGAGTAAGAATCTCCTGAAGCAGTAAAAAGAGAGAGCTGTTCACTTCCTAGTAATAAGGAACAGTCGATATTATTTGATAGTTTGGTGTGAACAGGTTGCGTGAATTGATTGAGTTTATCATAGGTGCCAGAATGAATGGGAGGGAGGAAGGAGAACTCGGATCTATATGGGGAGAGAAACTGTGTTTAGAGGAGAGTCTTTATTACATTGCAGCTTCTATTAGCTGTGTCTCTTATGTTCCAGAGTTTGATCCTGTGATAGCTGACATGCTGCAGAGGAGCTGCAGACTTAGCAAAGATCTTTTTGGATTCATTACATTTCCTTCCACAGAAGTAGAAACAAGCTTTTTGTCATCTTTGAACAGGTGAAAGGTTGTGACACCTTTTTCTGCTATGTATAATAAAGATAGCAGTTTACAATTCTGAGGGTACGATGTGTAATGTCACTTTACATAAGGCACTGCTAGTGCATTTATTAAATGTGCCAAGAAATTTTAGCAGTTAAATCTCCTTGTAGTAAAACAAACCCACCCCCCAGACAAGCAATTGGAAAACTGTAGTCAAGCAGCTGCCTTACCAGAAAGAAGTACTTGGTTTAGGGCCCTTTTTATGAGCCACTGTAGCAGAATAATGCTTATGAGAAATACAGTTGTGCTTAAGTTGAGTGCAATTAAAATGAAGATGTCAGTTTGTGTCGAGCCAGAGGAGTTACAAATACAGTTAGCTTCCATGCACAGTAGTTTAAACTGGTAGCAGGAAGGGGACAAAAGTCATAACTTTGGTAAGACACATGACAACCTTGAAGCTACTGCTAAGAAGGAGGCAAACAAAATAAAAGTTGCTTGACAGAGGCATCTTGCTGCAAGTGTGGAGTTGTGTGTGCTTAGGGGGCTCTCCTGATTGTGCAAGATTAAGCTTCATCTCTCTATCCCTGATGCAGTAGAGTGAGACAACTTATCTAGCACACTTGTGCTCTACCATGAGCTTCTGTCAGCATCACCAAGAACCCGCAGAGGACAGATATGTCCTCTTCCTGTCAGACCACTGCCAGTTTGGAGACTTTTGAGTCTGCTCTGTGAGAAAAGGGTTTTCCAGGGACAGTGTTCATTTTCAAGGTAGATTTGCTTCTGCCATGTATACAAACGTTGAATTTGCCAGCACTACTGCTAATCTGAGCTCAGTCAGTTGGTGATGACTTGATGAGGTGGACCTTTCCCACAGATCACTATTTTCTTCTTTTTTTCTAGAATGAGTAGAGCCAAATCTAATACTGAGAGAGGCCTGACTCCACTGCCATGTAATACCAGAGCAGCTCTACTTTCATTTGGTAGAAAGCCTTAATGTTACTGAGAGTGCACTGGTAAAAAAAGAACCTGCTTCTACCTATTTAATAGCTAGATAGTTCAATTCCAAATGGTATTTCATTGTCTGCAGGAGAGCTATTTTGCACAGGCCAGCCAACATGTGGGTTGCCTAACCACAGAACTCCCCTAGCATTGTTTGAAGCTGAGCTTATGATTAGCCATCTTAGATTTCCATGTATCCCGCCTGAGCACAGAGAAGAGGATGACAGGACACAAGTGTGGCCTGGTACCTCCCCTTTATTTTTCCGTGCAGAACTACCTCTTTAGCTGATTTAGCTACATGTGAACCAAAATGTGGAGAAGGCAGTAGCAGCTCATGGGCTTAAGCATTCCACTTCTTCCCATAAAAACTAAGGAAACAATTTTCCCTTCAGGAAAAATCCCTGTTTTCCAAATCAGTCGGGTAGTTATAGCAGACCTTAGTAAAATGACATCAGGCCACTTTTGTCTTGCTTTGTCTATAGGAAAAGTGTTTATTACAGACATTTCTTAAGATTTCTTTTAATTATTTTTTTTCAATGAATGGTTGCATAATGTGTTCTCAGCCCTTTTTTCTCACTGGTGCCTTATAAGGGAGGTAACCAGAACACCAGCCAAGTATCAGCCTGATGATGAAAGAATTGTTCCACTTGAAATGTCACTTAATTTTTAGCATGCTGGGTCCTGTGTGAAGAGGAAAGCTTATATTAGTAGCTCCACAGACAAAAGCATTGTACTGCATTGTTCAAAGCAGTTCTGTTTTCTTGAAGTTAAAGATAACTGGATTCTTCTGTTTTGTGATATTTAGTGTTTGGCGGGACAGGAAAGGAGAACAAATTCAATCACAAGGTAAGGATTTAATGGGAGTACCTGTTTTTACAAACTGTAGAAACAGAATATGGAGAATGAAGTCTGTTTAACAATAATTAAAAGTATAATTTAACGAGCTCTAACATCTGGAACTAAAAGAGGATTGGATGTTCTGCCTGTGAGGTTCTCTGTGGGACACTAGGCAATCATATGGCAATGAAAGATAATGGAAGACATGGCTGCTGCGAATATGTAACAGCCAGCTGTTAAAGCACATTCCTACTTAGTGGAGTAATGGCTTTTGGTTACCAGATGTTTATGTAGCAACTTGGTGAGACTTACTTACCAAGTAAGGTTGTCTTAGAGTGCAAATCTTAATAGTGGCATGTCTCCAAAGGCAGTTAAGTGCATCGTAGCAAATTCTGACTGTCAAGGTAAGGTGGAGGAAAGGAATTTAATTCTGGTGTCATCAATGTGCATTTTTGTCACTAGGTTTTCTTTGATTTTGTTTGTGCTTGGTTAGTCCACTGGTCTTGGTAAGTAACTCTGGTTGAGCAGGTGAGTTGATATTTTTCAGGACTGACTTCCTATATTTCACTTCTGTAAATCAAAAGGTTTTTTTGTGTTTAAAGGAAATTTCTCATGCTAAATAAAGCTGCCTGCTTACAGTTTAAAATAGCTTATTTCCTTTACTCTGTAAAATTAGTTGCAGCATGAATCTTGGTTTCTGCAAATGCTGTAGGAAAGGAAATACTCACATTCAAGTTTATGGAGAGGGAAGAAACCAAAGCAAACCCACCCTGATTATATTGTAAAAAAATTTCTAGTAAAATGTTACTGTTTAGTCCTTCCCCAATCTTAACAGGCATACGTAGCATTTTAGGAAGTAATGACTAAGGGCAGAGAAGCAAGGTTTATTAAAACAGGAGTTCTCCATGAGTCCAGCTCTTAAATATCTTGTGAGGAAAATTATGTAGGTGACCATTTTATATTGAAGTTTGTTAGAAGGGTTCTCCTGTGACTAATTTTTGTATGGAGACTTTCCCTGCTCTGCCCTGTTTATATTCCCTATGTTTCATTTAACAGAGGAGAGTTCATATAAAATATATATTATGTGAGCGTCATAGCCCACTTGTACTCCAGATATGGTGACCTCACAGCTTTTTTTCATAAGTAGCAATTAGAAACTTTTCTGTGTTCTCCTTTATAAAAAAAAAAAAAATGCTAAGAACACTTGGAATAATGTCCTGTAAATTGCTTATGCTTTGAATAATTCCAGCTAGAAACTGAGTGAACTTGAAGTCAGGCAAAGAATAAGAATAAAAATCTATAGAGCAGAGATGGTTTTGAAGTATCTGAAAAGCCCAAAGTGCAGAATAGACATTATATCAGGGGGATCCACACAGGGGGAAATAAACATGCATGTGTAGTATAAAACATGAATAGAATTTATCTTTAGTATCTGCTTCAAGAGATACATATAAAACTGATGTCAAATAAAGCTTCCCCTGATACTCTTCAGCTGAACCTGAGTGTAACAGCTGTCTCTGAGGTTGAGTTATACAAGCCATGGAGTGGTTAGACAGCAACAGAAGTTGAGGCTGTGGTTCTCCAGTCCAGAGAACCACAGACTACTGTCAAGCCGCAATGTGTGCTCGCAGACCTTTGATTAAAAAACACTCCTGTCGCATTGGCCAGCTGTATGCTGCTGACAGGGTCTGTGGGCCACAAGTTGGAAATCACTAAGTTATGATGAGTCGTGACATTAGGAACAATCATCTTCAGAAATTATTTTAGGTAAGAAAATTTATTATATGATTTTGAGAAGGACAGCTTATAGATGAAGGGAAATAAAGATCTGAAAAAAATCCCACAGTTAGTGTGGTTTGGAAGATGAAGGAAGTAGAGAAGGGGATTCTTTCCTCCCCCTTATTTCCTGTCATTTCTTTTGTCTTTTTTTCATGAGCCAGTGGTAAAGGGAGAAGAACAAAATGGAATGCTTTAGCTTTTACAAGCTTTGCTGTCAAACCTTAAAAGAAATTGGAGAATTTTTTAGCTGCTTTCTTATGTTGCAGCATGCACCGCTTCTTGACTGGCTCTAGTTCTCTGTAATCAGGCTGAGCAGGCAATGTTCATCCATTCCTTCACCAGGAAGGAACACCCTGAAGCCACCCATGAGCCTCAGGGGCACAAGGAAATGCAAAGTTGTATCCAAAGATTTGAGGCCATGTAGCTAAGGTAATGTTACTAGAGAACAAATGAGTGGGATGAAAACTTGGATTTCAGCTGTGCTGGCATGGTAGTAATATATGGAAGGATGGAGCTGTGCAGGTGAGGATTATAATATGTTTACCAGCTAATCAGTTTGAGCATGTAAATCTTGGCATTTCCAGAGGGTTGGTTACATCTGGGATGTAATTTAGATGCAAGTGAACTTCACAGTTTCTTGTGACAGGAATGTTGAAGTGTCCTCTTGTCTTCCAAGACTTAATGCTCTGGGCTTTGTCATGATGAGGAGTGCAAAATGAATGCTGTACTGATCCGATCAATCCACCTGACAGTGCTGTGAATCTCAGGTTGTGGATGTGTTAGTGGGCTGACCAGTATGTGGATATTCAAGCTGACTTTATGTATTGCAGCTCTAATCCCAAATCCTTCAATCAATGTCAGCGGTGCTGATATTACTGTAGGGTGACCTAAAGGAACTTTCCACTTGTTTTTTCAGGAGGCATCTGAGTACAACCTGCTATGTTGTCTGCTATTGCAGTGCCACCTGCTCTAAGTTCATAGTGAAAGTGTAGTCTGACAGCTATGGTTCATTCATAACTCTGAAGTCTTAGGCTCACACGTGGATACCTTTAAACCCTATTTAATCCTGGGGGCACCTGATTCATGTTAGCTGTTTCCTTTTGCTCACAGACATGTAAGCCAATTATGTAGCGGCAAATGAAAAACGAATGTACAGGAAAAATAGATGAACATTATATCACCCAAACCAGAGATGAGAGAATTTCACATCTGAATATAACCTGACCAGCACAACTGATTTAAGTTGCTGCTCACAGGTTATGCTGCAGCCTGGCTGCTGACAGAATAACTTTGCTGAACACCTTTGCTGGAAAGTAGCAAAGGGGTTCCTTGGAGCATGCTAAAAATGCTGCTGCCTTCATCTTTGCTCATCAGTGAGATGCAAAACTCTGGCCATGGTGAGGGTACAGTAAAGAAATATGCTCACCCATTATCTGTTTAAAGAAGCAAAATAACGATCAATTTTGAAAAATAATCTTTACAATCAAAAGCAACATTTAGAAAAAAGCATTAAGAGATACATGTCCATGTTTTCCTGTCTACTTTAGATCACTGCATTTGAAAGGATTGAAAGAACAGTGGAAAGTAAAAAATGAAAAAGAAAGTAATTATGAGGTAATTGGGGGAAATTGTACTCTAATAAAGACAAGCAATTTTAGCTAATTTTCCTGCTGCCCTTTTTATTAAGCAAGCAGTAATTAGAAAGCCAGTTTTGGTTTTACCTGTTTCAGATTTTGACCCCCAGTCATGGGGGGAGCTGGTGTTGTTTAGGGAGCAGAGGCTGCAAGAGAAGAGTTACAGTGACAATTTTGGTTATAATATTTCTCTTTAAAAAAAAAACAAAACAAACCAAACAACCCCACAAAACTGAAGCCTGTTAGTGTTCTTTGTATTTTGTCCATGTAGAAGTTAACTTTTGAAACAAGTCTTGACAGTATCTTTCTTATTTCTATTTGACTGTACTTTTCTCAGTCTGAGAAACACAGCATAAATGCATTTTCTTGGTTCTTTTGCCTAAGTGCTCTGAAGCAGTCACGTCACCTTTAAAGCATGCTGCCATATAGACTAAGAGGATAAAAGCTTCTATATTCTTACTTAGGACATTAGAGTGCAATAGTGAATCTGCATCTGCCTGTGTGCCATTGAAGAATGCAGTTGCATGATGAGATTTTCTTCTGTCATTGTGGAATTTAAGTGCTTTCCCTCCCTCTCTTGCCTGCCAAGGCAAGGCTGGATTTTCTCTCAAAGATGTTGGTCAAGTAAAGTCTACTTCCCTTCCTCCACCCCTCCTCCTTTGGCTCTTAAATCATAAAGTAAGCTCTCCAGGTATTGTAAACTAATAAACTACAGTAAGAGCAGTGCAGATTAAGCTCCATATTTGTCTTGGATGGAAGGTCAGACTTCTGTCTGGAACATCTGAATTGGTGCTTTGGGTGCAGCTTCCTTCTATTCAATGGTGGTGGTCATCTTGTCAACAAAGCATCTGACTTGCAAGATGAAGTCACTTACAGAATTAGGCTCTCATCATATATGTACGTCTAGGGAGGGAAATAGGGGCTATTTTGCTTGTGGTCTGACAAGTGCTTCTCCTGCTTATGCTTTTTCCTCCTGTTTTCCCTCGGTAGATCTGGAATGTAGTTTGTACTTGATCTAGAGTGTAGGATTTTTAATGGAAATGAAATTTGGCTAACTACTTTTTACAAGGAAGCTGCACCGAAAGCATTCTAATGGCTTTCCAGATTAATGGAATCTAAATGAATATTTGCCAATTACTAATGTATGGATAGAACACTTAAATATTTCTTTGTAATTCTTGGCTTCCTTTGGTACCCCAGTCAATGCTGCTTCTAAGCAAGAAGCCTCTTTTGTTGATACAAAGTTAAATCTACCTGTGTTGAATTTGGTGGCAAAACTGTCATCAAATTTGAGGAAGAGGGGACTGACAAATAATAATCCAGCCTCTGTTGTAGATGCTTAGGCCATTTTTTGAACTGATAGGCAGAAAGAGAATATTTGAATGTAACAAGATCTTTTTATGAATGCTTTTTCAATATTGAAAGATCTGGTACTGTTTGAAGTACTGACCACACTTGACCCTGTGTACTTCACAGGCATCAATTCAGTCAGTTTAGGAGCTGTTTACAAAGCACCAGACTTCAGAAGGCCTTCCATCTTCTTTGAATGAAACATTTTCTTTTCTCTCAACTCAACAAACCAGACCCCTCTAATATTAAGTGTGTTTATATTCAGTTACCTTGTGCCACACAAATGCAATAAAGTTCAAATTAATGAATAGAATTGATTTTTCAAAGCAATTGTTCTGAATTGTATTTGTGACATGTATGGCTTTGCTTTCTAGCAAAGTTAATACTCTATGATGCTTTCTGTGGGTGTGAGAAATGAAGACTGATGTTTATGATCAAAGATATTGATCACATATTGTCTGTGTTTTCTTAAAGTTACTCTGTATTCTTAAAGCAGAGTTTAAAATATTGTTACTTTTTCTTAGTTCTCTAAGTGTGTATTACTTTCTTCATGGCCTTTTACTAGCAAGAGCTAAGGCAAATATTCCCAATGATGTGGGTTCTTGAAATTGAGCAGTTGATTCAAGGTAAGCTTATGTTTGTTTGCTAAATTTTCTTAAAGAAAAATACTTGGGAGCTCTTAAGGTTTTGAGCGTCTGGAAAGCAGTAATGCAGTTAGTGTGTGGGATGGGAATATTCCTGTTGGCTGCTCTCCTTTGATATGGCTCTGGGATGTTAGAAGTCAGCAGATCTTGGTTTTTCCTGCTGAGAAAGTATGGAGTTACATATATTAGTGCTTAAGTACTTACATTAGTTCATATTTTGTAAAAGCACGCTGGGAGACTTCCACCACAGATACTAGGTAAAACCAACTTGTGTTTTGAAGGAATGTGCTATTTTGAGGGATGATAATTAATTTTCTCCACCTTATTCAGTCCTTGGCCTTTAGAATGGTATCAACAAAGGAAGTGACTCTTACAGATGCTTTTTGTGATGTGGTTCCTGATTTATTGAGAGCTGGACTGAGATCTGTTGATGTGCTTCACTTAAGCCACCAAAGAGCTATTTCCAGTTACTGCCTGGACCAGGTCTTTGAGCTGAAAGATGCCATCTGCGACTGCCAGCCATGCTTCACAAGAAACATAACAAACCTGCATTGCAAACATTTACACGTTGTAACTCAACCTTTGAAGTTTTGGCACTTACCTGGCAATGGGTAATCTCCAAAGAGGTATTTTTAGCAAGCACTATACATAGAGCTTCAGATCTTTCATCTTTTTTCTTTATGTGGAAAATATTTTTACTCTGTGAAGTGCCCAGAGTTAAAGGATATAAAAATGACAAGATGCTCAAACCACAGTTGGATTCAAGCTGGGAGCTGGGTCTATCCACGTTACAGATAGTTGTGTGGTCCTCCTCTGCTGAAGAGGTGGCGCAGATGGGGTTGTGGGAAGGGATGCCTCCTATTTTTTGCTTCTTTTGGCACTTTAACTTTTTAAGATTAACGTAACATAACTTTAACGTTAAC
>JAVFHW010053048.1:0-13495 GCA_032159205.1 Eurystomus glaucurus suahelicus | reverse complement strand
GAGATACTGTCCTTTCTGGGTAACCATCTAAATTTTTATCTAGTTTTCTAATTCAATTGACTTTCCAACATCCTTTATATTCTTTCTTAGCCACTGAATCTAACTCCTGTTTTTTGGTTATCATGTATTTATTCATGTTGTAGTAATATCTGGTCATTTTGATGGTCTCTCTTTCCAAAGAAATGAAGATCTAAGTCTAAAGCAAGAGATGATATTGATGAGTATGAACAGTGAAACAAAAAGACATAAGAAGACAATAGAAAGGCCACTTTCTTCCTAGGATTTTATAAGGATCCTAAAGGACAGGGTTCTGGATTAGAACACATTATAATACCTACGATCAATGAATAGAAATGAGTGACACACTCATCCCAAAAGAGTGACTTTTTGAAAATCGATGTTTTCTTCAGTGAGACTCTGAAAGGAAGGAAAAATGCACTTACAAGTGGAATCTCTTCTCCCATTGTTGTATTCAGTAGGGAAGTTCAACCTACAGCTCAACAAGCCTGGCTGGATGATGGCACAAAAGAGAGACTTTGCAGTGCTTATTGCCTGCAGTCATTCTGGCAACTCAATTCAGAGGGGAATTTGAACAAAGTTATTTCCTTAGTACTTCTCTTCTAGTATCTCATCTCTTTCTGTTTTATGAGTACTGAACTCACTTTTAAAAATTTGTTTTAAATTACATTTCTGTATTGTTTCATTTTTTGGCATGTTTATTATTGCAAAAAAAAAAATATTCTAACAACCCTAATGAGATAGTAGCAGTCCATATGATGATGAGATTTTAAATATTAGATATAAATTAGTCTTAGGAATAATAAGGTTTCATTCTCTTACATAACAGGAATGTGTCACTAAATCTCTAATATTACGTGTTAAATGTGTTCTTCAGAGCAGTGGCGATGTCACATGGTATGCACTCACGTAAGCCCATCTGTAAGAGATGAGTCAACTTCTGGAAGTCTCTGGTATTTTGCAGCTTGAAATCTCACTCCTCTATCTACCACACTTCAAGATTTATTCTTACAAGGAAAGAGATTATGTTGCTGAAACACTGAGACTGCACTCCATGTGCTAGTGCACACCTATGTTTTTTGTGGGCAACTGTGAAATTCCTGTCTGTTCCTCTGTATGAAAAAAAATTGGTTCCTGGTTTCAACTTAGCTGATTTAGCAAGAGAGAGAGTAAAATCTTTAATCCTGGTAAATTTCTATAAGATAAAGAAAACATATGAAAATGAGAGTTCACAAGAAAGTGAATTATGGTGTGCACTACAAAGCTCAATTCAATGGTGAAGTTAATGACTAATGTATTTTCGTATTCCATTTCCTCCAAGACTTCAGCTGTTTTTTCTAGAACTGGATAGAGAAGCTGTTCCTCAGCTGAATAGGAACAGCATTCATCATTACTGTGGCAGGACAACTCTTGGGAGAAGTTTATAGGTAGTAACTTCTTTCAGCTGCTAGAAGATTTCTGCAGCTCTTGAGCTGTTCCCTTTCTGCAGGCTGGTTCATTGAAGGACCTGGACCATCCCACTCTTTGCAGAGTACCTCTTCCTCTGCATGTGCCGTTGCAAATGGGTCCATCGTTGGGATAATTTTGTTAAAGTGAACAAGATATGGTCTGCCATATATATAGAAATAGGTATAAATACCTATAGAAGCATCTCCAAATCATAGCAGAAAACACTTATAACCAAACCATTTAAACAACCAAACAGACCAAATTTTTAATTCTAGGAACGGAGATTGCTATTTATAAATAGAAAGAGACTGTAGTGTAACCCATAACTGCACGTTAGGCTTCCTGAAATGTTCAGATTACTTGAAAAGTAACTACACAGCAAGTTATATTTGGAGGCACTAAACCCTACTACTTGAAACACTGTTATCCTTTTACTTATATTGATTTCTTTTGTGACTCTTGGTTGCTTTCCCAGGAGCTTACAATGCTTGCTAAAAGCTCATGTTATTTATCTTCCATGAACTCTTGCAGATCTATGATATTTCAGCAAAATTCTATTTCTTAGCAATCTGCTCTAGAAGACACATTTTTTCCAGAATTTAGCCACAGGCTAGATTGTTTTTCATCTGATATCCAAATTATTCAAAGATGTGATGTCTGAGAAGCACTGTGGGCAATAAAAGGGAAGGATTCTGGCATTCCTGGGTGCAAAGCTAATTGAAATTGGGACTTTTTAAAGTATCTCTGAATCTTCTTTCAGTACAGCTCTGATTTAACATTATTTCATGCTTTCATCCCGCCTTCTTCCTCTCTTGAGCTCAGGGTGCCAGTCATATCAATGTGGGAAAATGCCTGCAGTCTACTTACAAATGTCTACTGGCAAAGAATTCTGGGCTCAGTTTTGCTTGAAATATGCCTGAATTACAGGAGCTATTCCATAAGGCTTAAATTACACATTTACTACTACTGCATCTTCTACTGTCTAGTCTGTTGGTAACTGCATTGCCTTCATGTGGTTTCCTCCTCAAACACCTTTTTGATGGTGAATTTGGGTGAGACATCCTCTCTGTGTCCACTGGGGCAATGTCTGCTCCTGACAAAAAGGAAATAAAATGTTGGTGTCCGCAATTTGCATATCTGCAGCTATTGTACATATTTCTCTATTGACAGATGTGCAGGGATGAGCACCCTGGGAGCATATTCTCTTGTGTACACTTTACAAGCCTTTCCCTGTGTAGTTCTAAGAAAATGCTTCTTAGTGTCCTCCTTTTGGCTTAGATACATGAAAGACATTATTGATGTCTCTTGATAAGCAGACTTCTAGTTATGCTTAGTGGCTGCCTTTTATTATAATGGTATTATGCAACTTTTTGCATGCATGACTCATGAATAGTTCACTGCATTTCAATAAGCTGTTTCTATCTGTTCAGTTTTATTACTAATATTAGGAAATGTATGGTATTTAATATTTTCATCTGATACATGTAAACAGTAAAATGGCTGCTCAGCGCTGCATGAACCTTGATAGATATTTTTGGCTTACCATTATTGCACAGGAGAAGCCTTTGTTACACAAAGCCTGAATTTGCTTGAATGAGCAATAGGACATTGGACGTTCCTGTTGGAATAGTCTTGCAGTGACTTGGGCATGTTCTTTGAAGTGCTGTGTTGGAAGAAATGCTCTATGTCTGATTAAGGTATTCTATTTGAAATAATATGAAACAATCATTGCTCACTCCAACCCCTTTGGCCAATGAACCTGAAAACATCCTCCAGCATTAGACTTGCATCCTTTTTAACATCCCTACAGTACCAAGGCAAGGATAAAGTAGAGAAAAGTCATTGCTGATTATAAGAAGGGATATCATTAGTCATCAGAGTCATTATTAAATTATTTGACTTGTTTAATGGACCTACAGTATATTTAAATTGCAGAAAAATCAATTACCTTTTTTTCTACATAGGGACTTAGAAGAGAGGGACTACAAACACACAAATTGAAATTTATGTGAGACAGATATAGTAGGAACTAGACTGGAGACTACATTGCTGTAATAATTACTAATTGTGTAAAGCGTTTCTTGTTTCTAAGAGCTGGAACTTGGTCACATTGAAAGATAACGGTTATGGCAGACATGTTCATACTTTGACCTGAAGTCAAAGCTTGAAGTTAGGCCCAAATGACATTGCACATAAGCAGTCATTACTTCATAGTTATTCACTGTGTCTGCAAATGATTTCAGAGATGACTGTGGGTTGGTTTGGTTTTTTTTTTCTGGCATTAAGAATGGCATTCAGTTATTTAAACAAACATAAATGCCTAGTGCTGTTTTCATGCCCTTAGTTGTCCAAGAGAGTTGCACAAGTTTGACATCTGCCATAAACAGGGAACCTAAGACCTGCATCTTTTTGGAGTGCAGAGGGAAGCCAAGCAGGATACTCCATGACATCTAAAACAGTATGTGACATCTATGATTAGGGAATATAATCCTACTGTTATCCTTTTAGTTATATTCATTTTTTTTAGTGACCTTTCATTTCTTTCTGGTTTCCTGCAATGCTCTCTATCAGCTGAAGTTCTTTGCCTTACATGCAATCCTCCAGATCCATAATGCTTCAGCAACATTTAGTTTTAGGACACTGTTCCAGCTAAAGCTCTTTTTAAAGATTTTGCACAAGTTCTCTTTCCTGTAGTGTCTTTCATGTCCCGTAACTCTAGTTTCATATTAAGTTCTGTATACCTCATGTCAGAAAATAACTGTATACATTTATGAAGGACTTAAAATAACAAATGTTGTTGCAAAATATATACAGGCATTTTTTCAGCTTCAATTGAAATGAGAGAAAGCTTCCTGGCATTTACGGAATATTTCTTGTCTACCTGAGAGAATTACAACTAGGATTACCTCCTGTATTCAAGTTTCTAGTATGCAAAAGTAATTTCTCTTCTAGATTTATCATGAGCTAAACATTGCATATATGAATTGAAGAATCTGTGATCTGTTGCTTTAGGAGAATGTAGGCAGAATGGACTAAATTATTATGAACTAAGTTAAAAATATGCTATTTGTGTAATCCTCTAGAAATAGAATTTTTGCATTTTACCAGAATGATAGGCTAAATTTTTTTGTATGGCTCAGCAAAGGACAGCAATTATTGCCAAAACCTTACTTACCTACTTGCTGTAATTCATAAAGAAGAAATGTCTCAGTTGCTTACATTGAAACTAGATAAAGACAGTGTGCAACTAGAAAGGATCATAAAATTAATTCTAGTGTAACTTCAAAGCCAAAATTTCCGGAAGTACTTTTTATTCCAGCATGCAGCAGGAAATGCAGAAAATGGTACAACGGCTGCTGGCAAGTGAGAAAAAGTACACCAGAGTCATTCGTATAGACAGGTTGTAATGTGACAAAAAAAAAAAATGAATAAAACTATTTGCAAGATTGGTTCATACCATGTGTTAGTACAGCTATGTATTCTGGTAGGACAAAGTCTTTGTATGTTGATACCAAAAACTCTTAATTGAAAAAACACCTCTAGGTTTGATTTGGAAGGATACATACAATCTTGCTTTTTTTTTTTTTTTTTTTTTTTTAAATGCTCTTTGTTTCAGCTTATTTCTTTTCTCTTGCCCTCCTTGCCCCTCCTTGCCTCTTTTCTTCTTTTTCTTTTAAAAAATAAATTATACCCTTTTGTTGTGTTTGTTTGTTTTTTTTTTCCTCTTAATACATTAAGTTTAGGGTAGATACATGTTTGCTTGTATTATCCACACAGTCAAATTACAACCTGTGTCCAAGGTTTCCAGCCAAAATGAAGAAGACTAACATTGGCCTTCACACCAGTGTGCAGAACTGAGTGTACCATTCCCTTTGCTTCTGAAATTCCAGGACTTCCCTGATGCCTAGAGCCAGCAAGTTGATAATCACTTGTCAGGAGAGTTCATGGCCCCAGACCTTTTTCCTGTAGTTGGCTGCTATCAGACTGGATGTTTGTGTCCACACAGCACCATGTGGTCTTCACTAGGACTCTGCATGGAGGAAAATGTGCCTCTGAGCAAAAACTATTACAAATGGCGCTAATCCTCCTCTATGATTCATGTATACCCACAGGATGTACTCATGAGACGAAGCTGACAAACTAGAATTTGAAGTCATACGCAGTTCAGAGGAGCATCTGTATTTCTATTGATTTCTGTAAAGCATCCAGGACACTCCCATCCTATACAGATGATTTAAGCTGTATTGTACTGGGCATAAATAACAATAAGCAATACTCATCATCCTCAAAGGGCTGTTGTCTGAAGGACAGCATGGACCATGTGGAAGAGATGGGCAGCAGTAGGAGGTACTGAGGGGAGAGAGAAGCAAGGAACTACTAAGGAGGTAAATACAAGGCCCAGTAAAGACTAATATGAAGTGTGAAATAATTCCAGTTAAAGATAGAATTTAGTCAATAACAAATATTATCCTGACGAACTGCTGTCTCCAAGACCAGTACGGTAGAGTAAGGATATGTTTTCATATGCATTATCGTGATTCCATATGCATGACAGTGCTTCTGATTTCTTCCAAAGGCAGTTGAAACAAAGAACTTGCAACTACTTCAGAGCCAGATAAAAGTGTCACCAGAAAGCTTAATTTTTCAAGATGTGTTAAGAATATACATGATTTAAGTTGTAGACCAATGCATTTATTAAACAGAAAGCTGCTCTGTGCCCCCTTTTTCACCCGTATCTTTTGCACTTCTTTCCATTTCTAGTTACATAAACATATTAATTATGTATCTATAATGAATAAAGTATAAGTTAATGCAGTTACTACTTTCTCAAGCCTTTATATTGCTGGTTGTGTCATATTTATGGGAAAATCCTGCACACCTGACTCATGTAATTAGATCCATTAGGTTTGGAGGAGGTACCTTTTAATTACAAACTGCTCATGTGATAATGACAGATCAAACAATGATAGTCAGCTGAGAATTTGTCTGTCAATATTCACTCAATTTTAAAAGTAGCCATGAAAACACATTTTGTTTTCCCTGACTCTCTCCCCATATGAAGTGCTGCAGAGAGAACCATAAAGTTCTCAGTACTAGGTCTTTAAATCCTGCATCACTATTCAGATACCGTGGTCTGCATTTTTTTTGTGCAAGGTTTCCCTGCTGTCTGCAACTCAAGGGAAACAATCCAGTGTGGGAAAAGCAAACTGTTTTAAAAGCATAAAGGCTCATTTATTTTATGCATAGATAGATCTATACTTTCATTGTCTG
This sequence comes from Eurystomus glaucurus suahelicus, assembly GCA_032159205.1. Classification (NCBI taxonomy): domain Eukaryota; kingdom Metazoa; phylum Chordata; class Aves; order Coraciiformes; family Coraciidae; genus Eurystomus; species Eurystomus glaucurus. The sequence continues at coordinate 6,757 of JAVFHW010053048.1, read as the reverse complement.
CATTTTAAAAAAATCCTTGAAATATCAAGAATTCTAGGTTTTGATATCTTATTTTGAAGGACTACAGGAAGTCAATTGTGCTGTCTCTTATTTTATTAAAAGACAGTTCAGGCTATTGGATCTATCCCAAAACTTTCCTTTCCTGATAATTGTATGTAGTCTTTGAAAGACATTTTAATAGATGTAGCTATGTAAAGCATTTTATTTTCATGGGCTGTCTATTTATCATAGTCACTACGCAAAGGACCTGTATCAAGTAGAGGATGAGAAAGAATAATGGAGTAGGAAGCCACCATTTTACATCTTTGTTTTTCAGAAAGTAGCGTAACTAAAGTGTGGAGGTAAAATGAAAATGCCTTGGTATGTGAAAGGGCTCAGGATCAAGTAGATGCCTATGTATATTTGTGCATATATATACACTTATGTAAATGTTTTGCATGCAGCATTATAGAATTATTAACTATAGTTTCCTATTTCCTATGTATTGTACACAAGATTTTTTTGTTCCGCGTAGAGATTTTTCAGTCTTATTAGTGTAGATTATTATTCAAATTTGTTCTCAGTACTTTGCTGTATGCTTGGGACATGTATTTTAAATACTCCACTTCTTATTTACTGCTTGTTTAGTAGGTTTGTCCATGTGTAAGATCCCCTTTCAAGCTGTATTTTGACTCAAGAGGGAAGCTCTTACTATGGTAGCATGGGTTTCTTTCAGCAAGGCAGCAGGTGTTGGCCTCAGGGCACTCATTGAGCTGGCAGTAGCAAATGGGTTGCGATTGGGTGCATGTGAGAATGGTATTTTGCATTTCTGTGTGCAGAATTTAGTTGGAGATTATTTCTTTCCCCCCAGCACACTTTAGATGAAGAGACTTTTTTTTTTTCCTCAGTGGTAATGCTCTCAGTTTTGACTGCTAGCATTTTATTCTTCCCTTCTGCAAAACGGCTGTGACTATCCTATATCCTCTCTTAGTAACTCTTGTCTTCTGGTGTCACTATCCATTGCTGAATTATCTCTTCATCAAGCAAATCAGCATTATAAAAGATGAAGTTTTATCCTAGTTTACCAAGAGGTAAGAAGGGAACACCTCATAACCTTAAATGACAGTACTGTTAACCTTAATACACAAAGATAAATACACATAACCTCCCTTCCCAGAAAGCAGATTATAAGGACACATCTCTGACATGAGATTAGTCTTTACCTTTCATTATAAAATCAGAACTGAAATGATGGGCATGGCCTTAGAACCTAAATTTACCAAAGCATTCGTTTTGTGAGCCTGCAGTATCTACTTTTTATTGAAGTAAATAACACTACTAAATTATTTGAAGTATTCACTCAATTTGGGAGTTTTAAACTAGCTCATATAGGGCCAGGATTTCTGCTTGTCTAATCCTGCCCACTCTCTAAGGCATAGCTCTTTATACTGAAATGTGCTGTTATCAAAGAGTCCTACTTGCTCTGAGTTTCTTGTAGTTGTCTGTGGAGCACATATGCATCTCTCTGAGGTTAAAAGTGTTAGTGACACTTGGAAATAGGGTACCCACTCACCTAGGGTATCGTTCTGATCCTCAATATAGAATTTAAGGTTAACTTTGTTGTTTTGTTCAGTTTGATTTTACTTGACTGGAGTTTGAAAGTCCATGGGGAATTTTTTCAGTGTCCTATTTCAAGGAAATCTTATTAATCACTTTCAGTCATGCTGCACAGTTTCTTGCTGTGTATTGTTGCTGAAGAAGGAAATTCCAACCTGATATTTTCATTAATGATTTCAGAAAGTTGGACTGGCACTACTTACAAACCTTGAACCAAGAGGGGTGATGTGAAGACTTTTCATGATGTGAACTACATCATAAGAGAAACGTTGTACCATGATCATACTCTGTCTCCATTAAGGATTATAATACACTAAAGCAGCAGCTAAAGCAGTTACCTGCAGAGGATAGTAGCCTTAAGTAAGCACTGTAGGTATTTCTAGCTGTCTCCTAATATGTTGGAAACTTGCAAAAATGTAGAGAGTTAAGCTGTCAATGGGTTCTTGTAAAGCTTTTTTTTTGTTAATGCAGGTTAATGGATAACCAGAGGTACACCAGCACTGTGTCAGCATCTGCTTCTGTGAATGCTCTGTGCATTTCCATAGACCAATAGTTTCACCCTTTCTTATTCAAGGCTTACATACACTTTAAAAAGGAATTCCAAAATGTTGTGTGCAGAATTGCATAGGAAAATAAAGTTTAAGCTAAATCTTGAATTTTCATTTGTTGTTAGTATTTCTCTCTGTTTTATTTATTTTCTTGTTTGCCCATATAGGAATTTATGTTATCTTTTGGGGGGCTTTTTTCGTGAACTGCCTGCTGGTGAGATGTGAACCAGCAGTAGCCCAAAGACTATTGAGTGAGGATACACTGCCAGGCACCATAGTTTGGGAACCCATGAGCTAAGCTATTACCTAATGAAACATACCTCCTGACATCCGTGCTCCTCTAAAGTAAGAGGGTCAGACCTCTCAAAATCTTCTGAAAATATAATTCAAAATTAGATGCCTGCAGTTACTTAGGATAGCTAACTTGCTCTCCTACTTACCTGGTTTACACGAAGGATCAGGATTCTGTTTCTGCTTATAGATAGTTCTGTATTTGCAGACTCTTGATTCATTGCTCATATCGATATATGACATGCGTTGGTTGTTGAAATATATTTTAAATGCCATTATATTTGCAACATATTCTAAATATAGAGCTTAATGCCATGTTTCATAGTGATTCAGAATAGATGCAAATGACTCAGAACCAGGGAGAAGTGACTGAATTATTTTGACTGCTCCTGAAGGCTTTTCTGTCATAAGGACATACTGGGAAAGGATGCAAATATTGCATCAGAGGGTACGAACTAAGTCAGAGAAAGAAAGTGGAGTGCAGCAATAGAGAGTATTGATGCACTGGATTGGATGGAAGATAAGAAGCCTGTAGAACAGATAACAGCCAATGTTGGCATGCTTCAACATGCTGTTTGAGGAAATATAAACTACAGCCTCAGAGATTTTTGAGAATGAAGAATTTACAGAGCAGTAGTTATGGAGGAATATGGAATGGGAAAATAATTTAACATTTCTCTGTGAAGACATTTGATATAAATTCTTGCTGATTTTAAAGTTTATATAGTACGTATTAAGAACTTGTTTGTAAATTAAGTTCTCTATCCTTGCTTCTCATTTGAAGTATTACATAAGCTGCAACAATACTTTTAAATACTTGTTGTCTCATTTTTTTATTTCCTCTTGATAAATGATTTGCTTATCTTGTTGTAGCAGGACTTTCTTATTCAATTCTGGTGGAAGCCTGCATGAATGATGTATACGGTCTTACTTAATTGGTCTTTTGGTCTTTCCATTGTCCACTGAATTCACTTTGCTTCTTGACTGAGTTTAATGTCTTCCTTGCTTCCTTGCTTGTCCAACCTTCATCCCAGCATCTCTGGACCATGTCCCAAAGTGCTACATCTACTCGTTTTTTGAACACCTCCAGGGATGGTGACTCCACCACCTCCCTGGGCAGCCTGTTCCAATGGCTAACCACTCTTTCAGTAAAGACATTTTTCCTAATATCATAGAATCATAGAATGTGTTGGGTTGGAAGGAACCTCTAAAGGCCATCTAGTCCAAGCCCCCTACAATAAGCAGCGACATCTCTAACTAGGTCAGGTTGCTCAGAGCCCCATCAAGCCTGACCTTGAATGACTTCAGAAATGGGGCTTCCACCACCTCTCTGGGCAACCTGTTCCAGTGCTCAGCCACCCTCATATTAAAGAACTTCTTCCGAATGTCCAACCTAAATCTACCCTTTTCTAGCTTAAAACCATTACCCCTTGTCCTGTTGCTACAGACCCTCTAGAACAGATATCCCCCTGCCTTCTTATAGGCCCCTTGCAGGTATTGGAAGGTCACTATAAGGTCCCCCAGGAGCCTTCCCTTCTCCAGGCTGAACAGCCTCAACTCTCTCAGCCTGTCTTTGTAGGAGAGGTGCTCCAGCCCTCTAATCATTTTTGTGGCTCTCCTCTGAACACGCTCCAACAGGTCCACATCCTTCCTGTGCTGGGGCCTCCAGAGCTGGATGCACTACTCCAGGTGAGGTCTCACCAGGGCAGAGTAGAGCAGCAGAATCACCTCTCTGGTTTGGATATCCAATCTAAACCTTCCCTGGTGCAACTTGAGGCCAAATTACTTCTTCTCCTGTCGTTAGTTACTTGGGAGAAGAGGCCAACACCAGCCTTACCACAACATCCTTTTAGGTAACTGTAGAAAGCAATGAGGTCTCCTCTCAGCTTCCTATTCTCAAGGCTAAATCCCAGTTCCTTCAGGCGCTCCTCATAAGACATTTTTTCCAGACCCGTCACCAGCTTCATTGCCCTTCTCACTTGTGGTGATGTAATTACTGCTCAGCAGCAACAAGTGCAGTCCCTTGAACCCTGCAGCGTAGGATTCAAAGGAGTGAATAGCTGGGACCATTAAAGATATTGTGAGGTCTGTTCATGTCCTCAAGTGGGAATTGTGCAGGAATAAGGACAACAGGTCCTTCTGTATTGGCCTCAACAGCTCAGCTTTCTTGCATGTGGGTGGTAGGTTTAGTTTTTCTGCATCATCTGGTTCACTGCTATATTACTGCACAGATCACTACGTGTTGTATGATGAAGGGGACAGGAAAAAAATCCTCCTAATATTAAGCAGATATTAAGGTCTTGCTAGAGCTCTCATTCTCCACTGTAATAAAAGTGTGGAGCACAGAAGTGCCAGCGATAGACACAAAGCTCTGTAGCACTTGTGCTGTGCTTACACCAACTGGGCATGTCTGATCTAGCCTTGTGGGACCCCACCACCTAGTGTGGTAGCACAGTACTGGAACACTCACAAACCTCACAGTCAGATGGTTACTGCAGAGGCCATTGTGAACCTGGACAACTGTTCTGATGCCAGACAGTGATGATGATATTCTGCCTTTAGTTCTCTAGATGTGTCATGGGTAAACAAAAGGCTCTAATTTGGAAAACGCAAAGATGTAATTGGTGTGCAGGCAGAATTAATCTTCATTAATTATTATTTTAATTTAAAATTAGCTTTAATGCAATTGTTTCCGTTAGGAGATCTACCTGCTGCAGCCAGTCATTGTGATCACCTCTGCAACGCAGTTGCAGAGAGAGAAGTACTCTTCCAGATTAGTGTATGAAAATGGGACTGTCAATGTTCCCATTCCTGTTTCCAATTTTGTTACTGATTATGAAAGTAGCCTTAGTAAAATCACTTATTCACCCTGGACCTTCTTTCACTTTTTTTCCTCTAAAAGAACTCTGTAGAGTAACTTTTACTTCACAGGGGTAATGTGGGTTAAGCTTTGCCAAGCACTGCAAAATGTTTTCAAATGACTAGATGAAAACAGGTTATCAGTACAGGGTGTTGCTCAATTATTCCACTGCCAAGTGACTCATCCCGAGAAGTTAAAAATAGAATGCCAATGGGTTTTGTTTTTCAATTGTGTCGTGACTCTGGAATTACATTATCACTGTTGCATGGTCGACTGAAAGGCCATCTTGCCTGTCTGTAAGAAAGGCTTGATAAGCATCCTTCTGCTCTGATGGTCTGCAGGCATGTGAGTTGCTGGTATCTGGGGCAGCTGTTTGCAAGAGACTTTCCACTTGAGCAGGGGAAAATTGACATAACGGAAAAGAGGTTTCCATGCTGTTGTGAAGGAAACCCTACAATTCCTCAAACTGTAGTCTTAAACTCAGAAATGCAAGTTCTGAGTTTCTGTAACTGCAGCTGGAAGCTTTGCAGAGTACACACCTTACATGTGTTTCTGCTCTCCTGCCTCAAGTGAGTTTGATGAAATACTCTCGGTTATTCACGTCTCAATCAGATTTATTTCCTCATTCAGGCTAAGCAGTTTTGGTGTGCTCCACAGTTAGATACATGGAACAGGCATGGTTAATTTATATGTACTTCTTCATTTTTGGTTCATATATTTTTGGCTTCTTGTTTTTGTTTTTCTGAGGTAGTTGAGAAGAGGGCAATAGGAAAACATAAGAGGAAAATGTCTGTGTGATTTCCCACAGTGATCTCTGTCAGTTTGTTTTTGCTTATCTGAGGTCAGACTATAACATTTAAGCCATTTTGGTTTAGAGAGGAATACTAAAACCCATCAATGAGTGTGTTCTCACTTGACAGCAGCAGAAGGTTAGCACAAGTTACATGTGATGAAAGGGAGATCAGTTCAGCGTTTCTCTACCCCTACCTCCTCCATCTCAGCATGATGCTGAATCTCCAGATTCATACACTCTTGGTGTCACCCACATCCTAGAGTTTTCCATGCCTGTAATGGCTTAGGGGCATCCAAAAAAGAAGCACTATGTGCTGGGATCTGAAAGAGATCAAGCCTGTGTGAACCTGGGCCAGTGGTGCTCCACAGAGGGATCTGCCCTCTTACAGAATTTCTTACTGGTGAGTTTTGCTCAGGGCCACCCTTTTCATTTGTGCAGAGGCAGTGTGGCTGTCCTGGGAATGGTTTATTCATGCTTTTTGTCTTTCAGCTTCTGTGTTTCGTTTGATAAACCTTTTCTCAGGTCTTAATAAGTGAGGTATACCCAAAATACTGTTTTGAAAAGTCATGCCCCCAGGAAGTGGGATGTTTAGAGTTAAGCCCTGATGCCTTCTGAGATGCTGGAGCCCATGAGCCTCCCATGAGCTTTGTGTCTGACCTTTACAGCTCA
>JAVFHW010053025.1:0-10088 GCA_032159205.1 Eurystomus glaucurus suahelicus | reverse complement strand
ACAGGGTGTGGGCAGGAGTACAGCTGCTTTTAGATGTGTGCAGACCTCTGCCGATATCTCCCAGAGCACTGGAACACCATCAGCTCTAGGGGTGGTAGCTGGTCCACTAATGGCTTTCTAAGTCACTCTGAGCAGCATATGGCTAAGAGAACTTGCACTCTTTCACACGTTGGGGCTTTTTGTCTCAGAAATGGAGGAGAAATTGTGGACTAATCCAGAATGGCATCCAGGCAAGCTCTTGCTGTTGACGGACAAGCTAAGGGTTGTCATCGACCTCTGAGCTGCCTCAGACTGAAAAACTAGCGCTTCTGTCAGGTCAAATATACGTTGTCACATACTTTATTAAGAACTGGCTTGTATTTGACCTTATGTATAAGATCCAGATGATCTAAATTTTTAGCCGTAGATCATCTTGATAACAAAATATTTTCTGGAAGCAGTGCTTTCGGAGGCAGAAGTGAACGCAAATACTTCGTTTTTATCATGAAAGGACCCTTCCTGTGGATCAAAGTGCACATGCCAGCTCCTTCTCCTCCTTCCTGGACCCCACCAGCTTCTCTTCCTTCAAATTGTTTTCCCGTCTGCAGTCTTTATAATAATTGCAATGTTTCTGCAAGAAGGAGACAAGCCTGTTTATTTAGGAGGCTGTACTCAGAAGCGTGTCAGTTTAGCTGGGCTGTTTGCTAGAAAATAAAATTCAGGCTATTAGAAGATGCCAGCTTTTATTCAGGATGAGCAAACCCATTCAGAAAATAAGTCCCTCATGCCCTCTTCACACTGTCCCTTTTGATATATGAGCATTTTTAAGTCTGAGTAGTTCATATGTTTATTCTTTTTGTAGAAAAGAGTTATTTCCTGTAGAATAAAAGTCGTTGTGGGAAAGACAGAAATTGGGCGCTATCAGCTTCAGTTCACAGCTTTTCATCCAAGAGTTCAGAAGGAGGTTAGGGGAAACGCAATAACAGTGCAAGCGGAGCCGATGTTGAAAAGCCTCCTCCTGAACCCGCTTTGCTGCTGCCAAAGGGAAGGAAGCAACCTCTAGGCAGACTTGATCTGCAGCAAGGCCCTCTACGTGGCACCCTTGGGGGCAGAGGCACTGGTCCTTCTCCTGAGCAGCACTGTGCTAATGTCTTTACCACTGCCTGCACCAAGGGAAGCTCAGAGTACTCAGCAGTGTCTCTACTGCTCCTCTGTTGATGGAGATCGGAACAGGAAAATGTGTGTGTGCACATAACCCAAAGAGGGTTCAGGATAATATGGGTTCTGATAGAGATGGACACCATGGACCTCAGGATAAGAGCTACCTGCCCCTCCTGTACAGGTGCATATTCCAAATCTAATGTACATGGTGTTTTTAGTTGGTGATATGCATCGGTGGGAGGGAAGGTTGTTGGTGGTTTCTTTGTTATTCTCGTCCAGTGTCTTGGTCCTATGGCAGGGGCTTCCCATCTGCTGCACAGCCTCCCCACCATCTCTGTGTTTCTGTAACTGAAGCTAGAGGAGAAGAAAAGGGTGGAGAGAAAGGACAGGTGGAGAATTCAGATTTACTCTCAAGAGAAAAAATTAACAATACCAGCAACTCCTAAGCAAATTTAAAGCACTTATCCCTACCTAGTGATCAAGAGAACATCATGGGCACTGATTCAAAGTCTCCTAAGGAAAAAAAGGAAATTTAAAAAGCTTCTTTGAGACTGATAAAAGAAAGGAAGAAGCAAGATCCTTCTCTAAGAAGTGTTTGCACGGGTTATTCAAACTGACTGGATGAGACTGAACTAAGTTTTTAGGCTGAAGTAATGGTGAACTTCTGTGGTGAAACTCAGAAAATTACGGGTGCAGTCAAGAAAAAAGGAAATCATGCAACTGGAAGGGCGGGATGGAGCTGCTCAGGTTAGTTGCATAGCACATTTCCCTACTGGAATATTTCTTTCAAAGGCCTGGGATATGGGACTGTCCTTTTATGAGTGTCTGAGATAAATGAGCAGGACCAGAATTGTAGCAGATACAGTTTATGTGGCACAACTTCTAACATCATTGTTTAGAGTTCATTTTAATTTGATAGTTAAAAATAGAAAGCAAACTTCAGTACATCAACTACAAATGCAGAGCTTTGAGACTATTTTCAGGTGAACCAATATCATCCCACCAAGCTTGTTTTCTGACAGTCTTTGTTTTTTCATAATGTAAATTCCATGCTGATATTTTTAATCCTTCATTTTCATTGGAAATATTTGTTCTAGCCTTATCTCTGCTCCTTTGTCATTGTTATAAAAAAATTCAATCAGCCTGGAGTTTAAACTGAAGTTTTAAATTCTTTTTAAAATCAGTGTAGTGAGACAGGGAGTAAAACTGAAGTGCCCTGTTCAGATTTCCCAAACCTCAGGTACAATGGCTGTCTGGATAATTTCTGTCTGGATAATTTCTGCCTGTTATAGAATTTTTTTTTATACTGGAGAAAGGGAAATAACAGTGACAGAGAAAAAGAAGGAATGGTAGGGATTTATTTTAAACAAGTATTAAAGGAAAAAATAACAAGGGATGTGTGAGAACCAAATGCCTGCAAAGTATGGATATTTAAATTTAGCATTTTGCCTTGTTCTTTATTGAAATCTGACCTCCAACGGCACTACCATGAACTTCTACAGCCCTGTCAGATACTGCTTCATAGGTGGTGGGAATCTTCAGGGGCAAACAGGTTTGCAAGAGCTGAGCATATTTATGTCAGCAGCAGCAAGAATAGCCCACATCAATTCTCAGCGTACTCCCCTTCAGTAGTTTCCTATACATCTTCACCCAAATTTGACAACATCACCGGGCTGACTCAACAGGGTTACAAATGGACAGTCAATTTTATCACAAAAATACCAGGCAGTTCATCTCTCGAGGCACAATAGAGAATTCAAAGACGGAAGGAGAATGATAACTGAGTTGTGGTTTTCTCTGAGGTTTAACCAAGATGAGGTTTTTCTCAAAGGCTGATGCTAAGGCTTCGTGGTGTGACCTGGCAGTAGCCAGCACTGCTATTGCCCATGCAATATTTTTCCTAGGATGACACAAGAAATCTCAGTTTCAAAGAGAGCCTGTCTGATAAGTTTTAGCAGCTGTTACATATTCTGCAGAAAATACCAACCAACAACCCCTCTGTATCATGTGACTGATACACACAAAGTACCAGCAGCCAAAAAACTTTCTTTTTTTTTTTTTTTTAGTATGTGTGGGTGTTACGGGAAATCATCCAAAAGAAATCAAATTAAGAAATGCATCATCAATTATCAAATATACATAAATTAATCTTTTCTGCCTGAAATACCAGTTCAGAGGACATATTCACCTACTCATCACATTTCCCACTGAAATTAACAGAATAAGGTTGTAGGCCCACATGGAGTAGGCAGGAAAAAAGCCACCACATGTTCACAGCAGCATGTGATAATAACTCACTGCCAAGCGTGGTCGGGCTCTCAGCCCACCTTGTCCTCCCTCCAACAGTCTGTGGTTGCCTTGGATTTGGATGGCCGTGTTGCTCCAGGATCAACTCTGTGGGCAAAACCTGTCCCAGGGGTCCTGAGCGGGAACTTGGCTTCATCCTTCTCTTCCCTGAGTGTCTATTCAAGGCTGGTGGCCATGGCAGGGCCTGGGAGGTGCCCTCACTGACTTCTTGCTGAGGGAAAGGTAGGGGCAGATGGGAACATCCCTTCGCTTGGGTTACAGCTGGTACAAAAATCCTGCCACATCCCAGAAGAGAGAAACAGACAGATCTACAGCTGAATAAAGGCAAGGCAGAGGAGTCTTCTGTGTTCACCTGCTGTTGTGGTTTGAGCCCAGCTGGCAGCTCAACACCACAGAGCTGCTCACTCACCCTCCTCCTGCCCTGGGGGATGGGTAAAGCATTGGAGGGATAGAGGTAAGGAGACTTGTAGGTTGAGATAAGAATAACTTAATAATTTAAATAAAATAAGATTAAAATAATAATGACAATCACAGTAATAATAGAATATAGAAACGAGCGATGCACAATGCAATTGCTCATGACCCACTGACCAATGCCCACGCTGTTCCTGGCTAGTGATCCCAGAGGAGAGAAAATCCCAAAAACACAATCCCAGAAGAGAGCCAGCTTCCCAGACAACCCTCTTCTATATCTTGGGCACGATGTTGTATGATATGGAATATTCCATTAGCCAGTTTGGGTCTGTTGCTCTGGCCATGCTCCCTTCCAGCTTCTTGTGCACCTCCACTATAGCAAGACATGGGAAGTTAAAAAGTCCTTGATTTCTTAGCAACAACTAAAAACTTCAGTGTATTATCAACATTCTTCTCATACCAATTCCCATACTGAATCCAAAATACAACATTATTCCAGCTACTGAGAAAAAAAAATATTTCTATGCCAGCTGAAACCAGGACACCTGCACACGTCTGAACGGATCTCACAGGTCTGTAGTAAGTCTTGATGAAGCTTTCAATAGTGTGAAATATGACTAAAGCATTGTGCTGATACAGAAAAAGATACATGGATCAAGAGTGACTCCAGATTGGAAAAAACTTCTGTACAATGAGATATTTAAATAATAAATAAATGTAATTTATCTCAGAGAACAGGTCATGACGACATAGCTTGATTAAGGTCTAGAAATATCTACATGGGAGATTTCTGAGGGTAGTGTTTAAAGTATCATAGAATACAGTCATAGAATCAGAGAGTCATTACAGTTTGAAAAGACCTCTAAAATCATCAAGTCCAATCATCAACCCAATGCTACCATGACCACTAAACCACGTCCTGAAGAGCCACGTCTACACATTTTTTGAACACCTCCAGGGATGGTGACTCCACCACTTCCCTGGGCAGCCTGCTCCAGTGCCTGACCACTGTTTCAGTAAAGAAATTTTTCCTAATATCCAATCTCATAGAAGATAAAGGCAAAACAACACAATCCAATTCCTGGAAGCAGAAAATAGTTGCATTTAACCTTGAAAAAGACACTTTTTACCCCTGAGGGCTTGCAACAAAACACCTAGGGATCTAGATTTTCTTTCTCTCAACATCTTTATGCCAGCTCTGAGGGGTGTTCCAAAGCCCAGCACCAGCATGGGAAGTGCTGCAGGCCGTGGCGTATGTGTCCTGCAATGAGGTGCTTGTAATTTTCCCTTCTGCACTCCGGACTGTGAGTCTCTGAAAAGAGCAAGGGATTGCCCAAACTGTCTGTGCTAATAAATGAACACAGTGTGAGTTCCTCAGGAAGGTAAACACCCAGGTGGTAGGCAGGTATTGTGAGATGGGAATCAGCATACACCACATGAAGATCAGCTTGTGAAACCAAATGACCAGCCCACGTCCCAGCATGGGTGTACCCATTACCATCAGTGTTTTCTCATTCATCTTTTATCATATGCTGATAGATGCTCCTTGTCTCCTTGTAATCCTGCCATTTTTTTTTTGTCTTTTTTTTTCTTCAAAATAAAGACCAGAAACCAGCAACCCCTTGGGCTTCCTGGTTTAGTGGTGGACACTTGTCAATGGTTTATGGCTGGTTAGGTTTGGGTCAATGGTTTATGGTTAGGTTTATGGCTGGACTCGATGATCTTAAAGGTCTTTTCCAACCTAAATGATTCTATGACTCATTTGGAACAGTTTGCATTTATTCTGCCACAAATGCTCACTCCCACCAGCAAGGATAACCACCCCAGCACTACCTCTACCCACATCTTGTTTTCTTTGCTGGGACTTTGCTATAGCTGCTGTCCCCATTCTTTTGGCTGTTTTTGCTAAGATATTATTTAGAGATTAAAATTTCCCTCTTTCCTGTAGATAGGGAACGGTGTGCCTACAGACAGTACAAGTTCAGGCAACTACGTGTGGATCTTGCAAAATGGGGTGTCTCCTAGTTGAGGGATTTTAGGGTGTATGTAGTACCCAGTCATGAAAGGAGCAGATGGAAGCAAGGCTGTATGAAAGCAGGACATTATAAGGAGCAAGGGTTTAATATATGGTCTCATCCTTTTAATACTATTCATGTACAAGACATGACCAATCCTTGGTGAGGATGCCAGTTCCCCATTGGGATGGATGAGTCAGGATCTGTGGGTGTACAGGTGGCTGTTAAATTTTGTGTGTGATCAGCACCTTAACTTGCACCCTTCACATCATCTCCCAGCACATAGTCCTGCACCACATGCTTAGCAGGAACCTCGTGCTCGTCAACCTGTTCCTTCTGTTGAGGCAAACTTGTTGCTTCCCTCATCTTCCTGACTCATTGCTGCCACATCCGCCACAAAGGGTTTGAAGGTCAAAACACTGCACACATCAGATGTACATTTGGAGTGGTCTGAAAGCTTCATATTGGACAGTTGTGCTTCCTTTTTCTCTTTAGTTCACTGTGTAGGAGCCACTTGGCCACCGAGCTGTTTCTCTCTCTCTCTTGGTTGTCCAGTCCAGAAACAACGTTTCATGTTGCAGAGCCAGTGTCAGGAAGGAAACAGTCTTCCATTAAGTAACATTTTCAGAATAGTGTTTAACTTGCAGGAAGCTCAAGGCCACTACATGTTTCTGTGCCAGCCCCCACTGAAACCGGGGACATCCCACCTCAGTGTGAGATCAGGTTGCTCAGGACTGTGTCCAGCAACTTTTAAATATGTTTGAGAATAGAGGCCTCAGAGCCCCTCTGAGCAGCGTGTCTCCATATTTGACCAAGCTCTCTGTGAAAACTTTATTTACAAATGTCTGACTTGAATTTCTTCTGCTGCAACTTCTGTCCATTGTGCCTTGTCCTTTCACTGCCAGTGTGTCCCCTTCAAGCCTTTGCATGCAGCTCTTGACTTGGTGTTTCCGGAGATGCTCTCTATTCCCTTGGAATGGTCTTTCACTGTATTCATTCTAACGACATATTTGGATTTCTGCTTGACCACCAGTAACAGCTCAGTACAAAAGATTTGGCCTTTCTGTGTCTCGTTCCAAGGACTTCCTCCAAGTGCTGCTCACTTTTGTGAATACTGCTGTAGTTCATTTTTTGTTTCTGTTTCATTTGCGCATCTTTCTGTTTGACATTAATGGTAGCGGGAACTGTGGAGTTTGGCATTTATTCGTTATTTTTATTGCGGGCTGACACCAGTTTTCAGATTGACTGAAATGTTGCTCAGTGGCATTTATTCATCTGCTGATGCCCTGGATAAATTTTCAATACCACATTTGGAAAATGTACAAACCTTTTTCTTTCCTCTTCTTTCTTCTGACAAAGAACTTAAGAAAGGATGTTCTAGAAAGGGACATCATTTGTCTTAGCATCATTTTACTGAACTATTTTTTTTTAAGTTAATTTTAGCATTTATACAAGAGGGCTAAATCAAAAACAGAAGAGAAAGTTTTCTGACTGATGACTTCATATCTATCCAGAAAACAAAAACTTGTTCTCATGCTTAGAAATTACTTCTGCTTTTCAGCTACTGGGAAGCCCTTTCAGAGATACCACCTTTGCTGAACTGCTGTGTTCATCCCATATTACAAACTTAATGTATGGGTATAAATCTTATTTTCCTAATGGATATTAAAGTAAATCGGCCTGAGGAAGTATTGTTGAAATATGTGTCCTCTTTCAGCTGTAGATTTAGTCAAAAGGAAGTTATTTCAAACTTTATACACAGAGACGCTTTAGATTTACAAATAATCTGTCTTTTTTCTTCAAAGCCAAGCTTATAAACGAAGCAACTGTTCCCAAACTGTCACCGTAATGTCACTCACTTCCATGAAGTCATCACATCGCTTCTGTCACTATAACAACCTAACATTGTCTGTTGCTAGTGTCACAAAAACATTGCATTACTATCATATTGAAAATAACTCTGAAGTGATGATTTCAAATGCAGCCTTTCTGAAAAACGTTTTGCAGGAAATCAGTACTTCAATTAATCAGCTTTATTAAATATCAATTGCACTGCAGCTTGCAATTAGTCATAAGGAAATACAATTTCTTACTGTTTCAACATGCTCCTTCATTTCTTTTTCTCTTATTATTTTCCATATAGTATAAACTGTTGAAAAGTTTTATATAAAGCTAACACATCAGATAAATAGTATAGAGAAAAATGAACGCAATTTAAGTCAGACAGTGCAAAACTGTACACTTGAGTAAGAGTAACCTACTACAGAAATGCAGAATGAAGGATGAGTGGCTCTGCAGCTTCACTGGAAAAAAAAAACCAGGAAGAAAATGCACCAACATCCTCATACTACTGCAAATAAAATAAATATCAAATGTAGGAATACTGCCAGCAATGCGTATGAAGGAATCCTTGTGCTTTAATTATGAGCACTCATCAAACCTGAGCTGGAGGCAGTTTTTGATAGGAGACCACGATGGATGTGCTTCGGTTGGGAAGAATCCCAAGAGCAGTGTAATCAGTCTGATGTTTAGAAGTTAGTCTGAGGTTAGCTGTCATGGAGGACTGGAGATACTATATTGCCTTGAAAGAGGGGGCTGAGTGGTGGCAAGATCAAAACCTTCATCAAGGATGAGTCAAGTCACCTTAGCACGAAGAAGAGCTGCAACAGTGGAATAAACCCCAGTGGATGGAAGAAAGCTTTGGGGTTTGGTGTATGTGAGCAAAGGTGGAAAAACTCAGGGCAGGGAAGGACATTCATGACCAAGGGTGAGCCAGGCTTTGATGGAGGGAGCTCTGGCAGGAAAATACCAGAGATCAGAACTGATGTGGGGCTTGAAATAAGGAAAGAGAGCTGAGAAGGTGTGAGGGACGGCAGCAGAGCTGTGAGGAGGAAAGGCAGAGAGTGACCAGTAGAATAGACCCACAACTTGCCCAGTCAAATTTCCATTGTCATCTGCCCTTTTCCTCATTAGCTGTAGCCCATCGATGCCCAGCAGGGCAGGACTTTAGCCTAGAATTTCAAAGACAGAGAAAAGGACTGAGGTGGCCCAACAGGGAGGAAGGAGGAGAAAGGATGGGGCGAGAAGCAGGAGCTGGAGCAAAGCGCCTAAGAAAAGGGCTTTCTGCTCCTCTGGTTTGCTGATCCGCAAGCAGTCAAATGAACACCACACAAAGTGACTTGTGTGTGGGTTGTGGATTGGAACCGTTACAGAGACTCATATGAAGATGAGATGATATGACTCTGGTTTGGGTGGACTTCACTTTCACTATGCTGATGGAAAGTCAAAAGCCTCTGTTGCCCTTTGAGAACGTTAATCTCCAGAGACCTTTTTTCAGGTTGACCACAAATTGCTAACGCTGTGCTACCACACACATTTCCAAAGAACTCCAGTGGCCTTCGGCAAACACACAGTGACAACAATGATGAATGAAAGCATCAGCCCATTTCCTCTTTGGGCCAGGAGTGTTATGATTTATCTGTACAAACATGCCACAGAATTTGCCAAAAGTAGAAGGAAAGGGTTAATGTTTGTTAGTTTTTTCTCTAGTTTAATCTAGTGTCACAGTGGCTCTCGGTAACAAGGGATGTGATAATCAAGTGGTCAGACCTGAATGGATGGGAAAGTAGATCAGCATGATAGAGCAAATCCTCTCAACTCTACACACAAATGGCTCTTACAGCCTTCTTTCAGGCTCCGCATGTCTGCTGTGACCAAATAAAATGGGAGGAGAAGGAAGCAGCAGGATTTCTACATCAGCTCCTGTCTTCCGAGAGAGAGAACTGTCTGAAAGCAGTGACCTGAACTGCACCCTCTCTCCTGAGCCTGATTCTGATTGATACAGAGTAAGAGGAGATGGGCTAGGAGTTGTGCCTGCATGTTTGAGTAAGAAACGTCCCCTCTGCATGAATTTCAGCCTCAGTTCCATCATGCTCGCCACTTCAAGGCCTTCAGCGACTGATCACACACTTAGAAAATATCAAACCTAACTTAATCTGACGTGGTTATCAGTGTAACACAGCCTGTCTGACAGCCTTCTTCCTGAGGGTTGCTACAGCTTCCTTGTACTCAGAAATGTCTCTAGAAAAACAGCAGGCATTCCTTCTTAACATTATTCAGAGTGATAATTGCTTGTTTTTTTGAGAATGATGCAAATGAATGTTTCATACACGGACTTGTTTTTGTTGCATTGTGTTAGTTTTAAATCATAGA
>JAVFHW010053022.1:0-11581 GCA_032159205.1 Eurystomus glaucurus suahelicus | reverse complement strand
CTGGGGGTAAGCTCTTTTGCCTCGGCCCCGGCCCGGGAGGGAGAATGGATCTGTTCGGAAAATCCCGATGCCAGAGGTCAAGATTCCAATAGGAGACAGAGGGGAAAAAAATCATAGACTTCATTCGAATAAAGGGAGGAAGTCCACGGCCATATCGCGATGGGGCCTTTCTCAAAGAGGCAGGAGGACGCAGCCTCCTGTTTTATCCTGATTTCCCGGCCGCGAATTTCCTTCCTCCTTGCCCCGTTGGCTGAGGTACTTGGAGCGTACGACTTCGCAATCCGCCTGTTATGTATTTGTGCCCCCTCCCGCAGCGTACACCGAATGAAATTGCCAATTCATTGTGACATTGTGGGTTTTGGTCCTTGTTTTCTGCAGGTAAAGTCACACCCTCTTGCCAAGCTGCTGTGCTATGCCTGTAAGCTGTCTTCTTCTGTGAACGGAGCTGTATACTGCATCAAGCTATATATTGCAGTTAAAATATAGTCACAAAGTCCTCCCCACTTTTAAAATACCATTGCTTGTAAAGTCATAGCTGTCTTTTATCGTATCGGATTATTCCACTGAAGAGTTTTTAAAAGGAGAAATTTGAAGCAGCTTTTAAACTCTGTTGGAGTTTTACTTTATGGTAACGGTCCATTGTATGTGCAAGTTCCTTAGTCTTTGGAAATGGTCTCACGGCCTTTAGAGCAACCTGCTGAATGTGTTTTCCACTGTCTGAAATTCCAAGTATGGGCCTTGGACCAGAGCTGGCAATGGGTACCTCTGGAGAGGGATCACTGAACCAAATTTGTTGCAGAGTGGGATGAAATTACACTTTTAATCTGTTCTGGGATGGGACACAATGGGTTTGTGGCATTTACTCCAGAGCACTGTAGCTTGGAGGAGAAACTGCATAGAAATATGTATTGATTGATCTATACATCACCTCCTAGAAACAAGTGCTATTACTGGTGATGTTTAGGAACTTTGAGTTGATGCTGTAAAAACCTGATTCTTCGCTGAAGACCTTTAGGGTTGTGTGCGTTTGCAAAAAGAAGGTCCAGATTTTCTGGTTAATTGTAGCTAGTAGAACTACAGATAACTCATGCCTGAACAGAAGCGGAAGAGAAGCAGTTTGGCTTTTTGTAAAAGGGACTTGATTTTCCTGGTGTAAATTCTTTATGTCAAGTGTCACGTATGCCAGTAGTCTCTGTGCAGACTCCCTTTTGCTTTTGGTTTTTGCCTTTCAGTCCTCAAATGCCTTGTCAAGGTCTCACTAAGGCACAAGTCTAGACAAAACCCTGTTGTTGTAAGTGTTACTAGGAATAGGTGGCTTGGAGACTCCGATATGGCTCCCTTCAACAGCACTAGATTTACTGAAACTCTCCCAAAGAAATCACAAACCCATCACTGTCTTTCAAAAATGGGCTTCCGGTTGCTGGAAGTTTGCGGAGCACTGTCCATGCTTTTAAATGTTCTGATTAGGTACAGGTTAGTTTTTTGATGGAATAGTGTTGAGTAAGTAGAGTATGTCAGGCACTGCAGCAAAGATGACCGGGGTTCAAAGTGTAGCCCTTTGCATTTTGTTACTTCTGTGTAATTCTTACTGGCATCTCTGCAGTTGAAAGAGCCTATTGCACCTCTGTCGGCATTTATGTGAGGGAGCTGAAAAGCAGCATTCCAACAGGAAGACTTACTTGGGTGGGTTTTTTTGTTCAGTGGAACTGTGCTTCCTGAGCTATGCTCAGGCTTTCTGGCCTGCTGCATAGTAAACCATTTTTCTGATGGACATGTTGATACTGCGAACATGAAGATCTGGGAAAATGGTTTGATTGTATGTGTTTTAAAACTGCGGTTAAAGTATCACATGTATCGTAACATTAAATTTCATTAACTGTAACATGCCACAAAACAATTAAGTGTTTTATTTTTGCCTTAACAGGACGATGGTGCTTTGTTTTCTGAGCAGAACAGTGCGACTAGCAAGACATTCATCCAGTCCCTTAAGGAGAGAACTCTGTTCAGCCAGCGCAAACAAGCCGGTGCTGACTTTATTCACCAAGGTGAAAATTGTTTCTAGAGTAAAGCTAGGCAAGACGAGGCGTATTTATCAGCTTTGATAGGTGTGAATCCATGATGAAATGGCTTGGCCATGCTTTTTGTCCCCTTCAAATGTGTGTAGTACTGGGCATTTTACTTTGGGCCTGTCCTTTACAGCAGGCTTTACAGCACCGTCCTACTCTCGTTGTAGCAAGCAGGTAGTTACAACCAACAAATGAGGATTTCAAGACAGCTGCGTCTCAGTGGCGCTATGGTCCCTTTACTAGTTGAACATTGGTCTCTAACTGCCAGCGTTTCACCCTGAAAATGGAGAGCAAAGATGAGTTGTTATGGACATCTGCCCAGGACAAGCATCCACAGGCAAGGCAGGCTCTTTGAAGCACTCATGTTTCGTTTCAGTCCTACTCGTGAGACTGCAAATCTGTGCAAGTAGCGTTGGTAGCGCACGAGGAAAAAGTCGATTTTTCTTTGCCCTCTTTTTGCTCTATTGGCTGCATAACGCTACCACTGCAGAGTTAAATGCTCATGCTGTGGCATGAGCAGGTAGGATTATTGAGCATCTTTAGGAAACAAGCTGTGATGCGCGGGAGTGGTCATTTGTGAAGTGTCACCTTCCATGAATAGCCATCAAGAGTCTGTGTCATCTGCCAAGGTCTTCTGCACACGGTGGCCTGTGCTGCATTTATATGGTTGATATAAGTCACCCAAGTGACTTGATCAGAAACAGGTTAGGAATTGCTCAAGGCACTTCCTCATTCCCCTTCTGTCAAGGGAAATTCTTCTCCCAAGAGGGGTACCTGCAGTGGTTCCCAGCTGGTGATGGCAAGGCTTTGCATATTCATTGCTGTTGGCCAGGAGAAGGGTTCTGTGCATGGCCTTTCAAGCCATGCCCTTGAATCAGCCTTTAGAAGAGCCATTGAAAACCGTTAATTTGCACCAGGAGAAAAAGAAGAGCAAATGAGAAACAATTCTGTGGCAAAATGGTTCCTTTTCATCTGTGCTGCACTGATAAAGATTTCACAAGCAGTAAGATGGAGTGGTACGGGGGAGGGAACACAGTATCGATCACTCCTGCCTGTGTATGTGACTTTACAGTATGAATGATCCGAGTGTTTCAGTGTGTGCTTTAAGTTGGTCCGAATATTTTCCTTTAGAAACCGTGCCCTCTATGCGATGAAGCAAAAGAAGTGCTCGAGCCCTATAGGAGAAGGGTAAGGCATTGCAGTATGCACCCAGTTTCTACCTAGAATGAGCCATTAATCGGGATTCTTTCTTTGCACAAGAGAATTGCTTAAATGTATTGGCATCTGTTACTCTTTCACAGCTGTCCTCTTCAAGACAGTTTCAGCACTGATTTCCATACAACTTATTATCCAAAAGCATTTTGCAACTGTGCCATTCAAGTCAGTGTTGGCAAACTAAACCGCTACACAGCTCGTCACAACAGTGTTTGAAAGCACTGCTTTGGGAAATACCATTGCCTTGTCAAATCATATGGAGGAGTGTGCAACTTTTACGAGGCAGGCAAGGACACCATCTGGGAAGGGTGTTTGTTAGTAAGCAAGGCTTCAAATACTGAAGTCTTTGTTGTTCTGCAGCCGGGTTTTGGTACCTTCTGTGGAAGGAAGGAACTGTTGACAGAAGCAGGGAGAGATGTTGCCCTCTGCTGCCTCACAGGTAGCTGTTGTGTTGCCTGCCACGTTTGCTGTGGTTGGTGCTTACAGGAGAGTGATTCTGCACAGAGGATCAAGACTATTGTCACAGACTAGGGCGAGAGTCCACAGTGGACACGCAGCCAAGGATTGTGGCTATGTACATTTTATGCCCACAAAATGGGCAGTTGTCTACAACGTGGAAGAGTGAATGCAAAAGCACCAAGAAAACTGCTGTGCATTTCTGAGAAGAATACTGATGAAAAGACAGGGAGTGTTATTTTCTGATGTTCAGTAGGTACTAACATACTTCCCTCTGACAGTTTGTTTTGCAGGAGGTGGACATTACCCTTCCCGAGAACTCGGCGTGGTATGATCAATACAAATATGACATACCTGTTTTTCATTTAAATGGAAAGTTCCTAATGAAGCATCAAGTAGACGTGCAAAAGTTGGAAGATCAGCTTGTGAAGCTGGAGTCACAAAGCGGTGGAGACCAGTGAAGAGAATGCAGCTGCTCTGATGTGGATCAGAAAGGACTGTGCAGCATAAATTCTGTGAAAAAGCAGTCTTCAGCATCTGGCCTTCTGTCTCGTCGAACGTACGGCAGCAGTGTCCTGAAACACTCAAGTAACTTGTATTCTCTTTTGTAGTAATCACCCAGCCTAGCTGCAGCAGTATCAACCTTTTCTGTGCCATTCATTTGCTGCTCTCGCAGGCTGGCTTTTCAGGGATGGAATAAACACTGTTCCGTAACAGCAGATAAAGTGCAATGTGTTCCTGTTGGGTTTGTGTGGCAAGGTTTTGCTAGCGGGGGACCATGGGGGTGGCTTCTGTGAGAAGCTGCCCCCATGTCAGATGGAGCCGGTGCCAGCCAGCTCCAAGACAGACCTGCTGCTGGTCAAGGCTAAGCCCATCAGCAACAGTGGCTGCGCCTTGGTAATAACGTGTTTAAGAAGAGGAAAGCAAAAAGTCCTGGGCAGCACACCTCAAGGAAGGAGTTTTGCTATCATCTCAGCTTCCCTCCTGGCTCCTTAAAGAAAGCTCTTTCCAGAAAGTATGGTTCTCACCTCTATGGTAGTTTTAATCTCTCTTCTTAGCATCTAACTCCCCAAAATAACAAAACCTCTGCCTGTAGGCTTAGCCAATTCTGAAAGTATTAAACTATTTGAGTCCTGTGCATGCCTTCACCTTTAATCACATGGCCATCTGGATGAACTAAAAGTGCAGCAAAACACGGAAGGAAACAAAGCCATGTGTGCAAGATCAGAGCTCTTTTTTTTTCTCAGTGACAGCATCACTTCACAGTCAACTTTGCTCTATGCTGTACCAATGTCAGGCCTGTTTTCTATCACCTCCTGCTGGCAAGAAGCCTCTGTCTTATTCTTGTGAAGCTGCTGGACCGTGGATACCCAAACCTGAGCTCTTGGAGGGCAGGACTTGACCTGTGAGGTTCAACTGAATGGCAAAGTTCCAGCAACTGGGGAACTCCCAACCAAATGCCGGCTTGTGCTGCTTTTGCAAAAGGCATGGTAAGAACAACAAAGCCATCCTCTGTCCTCTACTGTCAGCTCTTGTGGCATATCAGATCAAATTCCAGTTCTTAGTCTTCATATTCAGGTGACACATGACACATGCTTAGGCTATCCAAGGGGTAAAATGAGTTCCTCCAGGAGACAGATGCTCTCGGGCATCTGTCTTGTGTGTGGCATAAACTGCTCCAGACCTTCCACATTTTTCCCTGATGTTGCTTTCTGGAGTGTGTACAGTTGATCAGAACTCTCTGCGCAGAATAGAAAATAAATCCCCCCAGTCATACACAAACGCAGAGACAATTCTTACTGCAGCGAGACACAACTATACCCACCTCTCCTGGGGAGAAGATGAAAGAAGAACATCTGACATGCGTTACTGGAATGCACCTAAATGCTGTAGTGATCAGGGCATATAAACCTGTAGGCTTTATATCAGGCCTTACTGATATAAAGCTGTATATACTGATATAAAGCTGCCTTACTGTATAGGCCACAGATGTTCTGCCTGTCTCTAAAGAAACAAGACTTGGGCCATGTAATGGTCTATCACTCCCATTCCATTCCTTTCCTTCCCCCCTTCCTCTCTGACACCTTCCCAGGAACAGTTAATCCAGAGCCCAGCTCAATAAAGGGAACCAGCTGGGGCTTTGGGGGTTTTTTTCCCAGATACTACATTCCTACCAGGATCTGCTCCCAGGAAGTTGACAGAAATCTCTCCATCCCTGTCCTCCAGTGGAGGAAAAGCATGCTGAATGAAGCTGCCATGCATTTTGGCCAGCTGGCTGCCCCAAACTAAACTGCAGAAGCGTAGCTCTGTCCTGACCATGGCATTGAACATCTGTCATCCAGAAGGCATATCACAGCACATCTGCCAAGGAGTCATGTTGCTGCAGTGGAAGGAAGTTGATGGGATAAAGGACACCAAGCCACTGGCAAACAGGCTCATCAGTTTTGTTTCTCACAAAACAGTCTGTTCAGTTGGAGCCAAGTGCTTGAAAAGCATCCCTGCAAAATTCAGATACCAAGAGACAAAAAAAAGGGGTGAGAAACCACTCTTAGACACACAGGTTTGATGGGTGTGGAGGCCTAGGTGCATATTTAAGCTTCTACCCTGAGAAGCAAGGCATCCGTTGCAGCAAGGTCTCCATGGTGCTACAGCTTGTCACTGCAGATCTGTTTGCAAGGCTGGATTCCAAGTGACTTTATTCATATTCCCACCCCAGTGAATCTCTACATTTCTGCTTAGTTTAACTCACCTGCTTCTGCCAAGGTTTGCTAGGTGACTCCAACAACCAGTATTGGGCCCTCTCATGTTAATACACAGGTAGCAGCTCTATGGCACCTCCATTCCCACCTGTGTCACTGGGGATGGACACACCCCCAGGGCCAAAGATCTGTTGAGGGGGGTGGTTTGCACCGTGAGGTGCAGTTAAAGGGCTGAGGCTGCAAACTGCTCTGGCACACCCTGGTTTTGTCCCACTTGGTCTGTCGGGGAGGCTGCACCTACCACAACACACCCTGCGACTACAGTCACAATTCAAGTGGTTTCCTTGGAGTGGTGGTCCAGTCACCTCTTGCCTCCAGAGTTAAAAAGGAGCACAGTCCAGTGAGGAGTAGTGCTCATTGCAGATCATCATTCCATAGTGATTCTAATATCCAACATGTGAACAGATTTCTAAGGGAAATCCTCTTTCCCATGAACACAGATGGCGCTAGTGCGTGTCCAATATGGCTTATTGCAATACAATTACAATAATTATCATCACCACAATCAGCATGAAGAAAGTACAAACTTACCAAAACGTTCCCCAAGCAGTTAGCTCCCAGCAGAGCAGCTATTGCTTCTGGGTCTTCTGCCCCTTTCTTCACCTTCTTCTCTGACCGCACAGTGGCATCGCTGTGTTCAGGACGTGTCTGCAGCATCAGTGACAGCGCCGTTCCAATCGCTAGCTCAGGCGAGTCCGCGTTGTCACTAGGGAAAGTGCCAAGCTGCTTTGCTTCTCCACTGTCCCATAAGAAAGCACAGGGCTGGCCTCAGATTCGAAACCGGGCTTCAAAGGGAGAACTTGGGGGCTATCCACTGAACAATAATACAGTGGGTTTTCCTGTTCCTGTCCAGGGCTTCCCAGGCATATAAGCCTCTGGGTTTTGCCAGGGTCATAGGGACAATGCCAGTAGACGGTAGCTCCACCACATTGGATTGCCATTGGATTAGAGATGGTATATGAAAAGATCTAGGTAGGACAGAAAAGTAACAACAGAAGCAGAGATCTGAGTTGAAGAGTTTGCCCAGCTATCAGCCTGAGTAAGACACACTGTGCTAATATTCCACGGGGACAGGGAACAAAGGGGCAACAAAAACCTAGATAGGGGATAGTGCAGCAGTTGCACAGTTTTCCCTTTAATCTTCTTCCACTTCACTGTAAAAAGGGAAAACTTTCCTCATACAAATGATGCTTGTTGCTTCATAGACCCAGAAGCCCCTTCTGCAGAACTGCTTTGAATATATGTGGTTTGGTCCCATTTCTTCATCTGAAAACAAAGAACAGGTTCTCTTTTTTTTTTTTTTTTTTTTTTTTTTTCAGAAAACACAGCTCCCTGTGCAGCAGGGAATGTAAATGAATAGGATTTCTCAGCAATTAAAAGGAAGCACACGTTGGATGAGCGGTTTGCTGTGTCAGAGTTAAACCCCACATTGGTCCTCTAGCTCTTGCCATGTTAATTTTCAGGTTTTAATTGGTTTTCATCTGTTTTTCCACGATTTCAAATCAATACAACCTACAACGTTGCTGCTGTTAGGAACTAGCACAAAACACTTCCCTGAAAAAGCCCACGGCAGCAGAGGTTACAATGCAGGCGATGCTGGTCTGTGTAGGAAGTCAATTATTTCCTATGTAGCCAAGTAGAAAACAGTACAAAGAAACAAAGTAACCCTGAAAACCCGAGGTGAGTAGAAGCCCATGTATGCTTTTACATATCTGTATGCTTGTACAGCTTCTAATCAGGTAGCTAGATTTTAAATAATTAACAGTTTGACTGTAAAGCCACTGCTTTTCTTTATACTCAGACAGAATTTAAAACATGGGAGCATTTTAACACTTCTGAGCATTGCCTCTTAGCTTTTTAGCAGAGGGACAGAATAGGACTTGTGTTTGATTGACAAGAGAGACTCAGCTCCATCCATGGAAGCATCCTTGGATGGCATC
This sequence comes from Eurystomus glaucurus suahelicus, assembly GCA_032159205.1. Taxonomy (NCBI): domain Eukaryota; kingdom Metazoa; phylum Chordata; class Aves; order Coraciiformes; family Coraciidae; genus Eurystomus; species Eurystomus glaucurus. Next base: position 3,145 of record JAVFHW010053022.1, on the reverse strand, counting down.
TCCATGGGCAGAGTCCAACTGCCAGGCCTGCTGCTCTCTGAAGAACCATCTCCACTGGCTCCTGGGCTGTAAGCAGTTTGGAATCAGCCAGGACAGCTGAGCCAAACCGGCTCACAGGTGTGTCCCATAATCATGAGGGTTGCTATAAAAGGGGAAGTTTTCAGCCAGTTGCTACCATTGTGGTCTTGGAGGTGCTCTGTTCCTGCTACCTCAGCCCTCAAAGGCTTCTACCTGGCCCTGCTGGGTTCAGGCAGGTGGGGCACCCAGGAGGCTGCTTGCATCAGCAGAGGTGAGCTGGGGGGGGCACCTCACCCTGGGGGGCTGGGAGGCTTTTCAGTCTTGAGGGGCCTGGGCATTGCTTCCAGTCCTCCACAGGCAAGCCAAACCACTTGACCTCTCTTCCTTCTCTAGCCTCACCCTGGAGACAGGATGGCCACAGAGCCGCAGAATCTCTGTCCTGTATGTCTGGACAGCTTGGATATGATCAGTTATATGGTGCCATGCCTCCATCAATTCTGCTACGTGTGCATCATGCGGTGGGTTGAGAGCAAGCCTGAGTGCCCCCTCTGCAAGAGGAAGGTCCTCTTCATCATTCGCTTGGTGCGCGCAGATGGCAACTTTGAGGAGATGACCGCCACACCACCTGCAGAAGATGTGCCTAGCCTTCCAGCTGCCCATAGTTCTGGAGCAGCAGCACCACAGCCTGCAGAGATGGTGCTCAGGGCTCCTCTGGGCACCCTCCAGCCCAGCAATGAGCCAATCCATTTCCAGAACCACCCAGCTATGCTCCAGCCCCTTCTGATCTGGGTGCATCCTGAGCTCCGACTCCTCTTTAGGAACCGGCTTTTGCTGGCAGCCATGTTGGGCGACCTTCTCATGCCCCTTCTGGCCCTCTGTGGGCTGAATGAAGACCTACTGGTCCAGATGATGGGGGCCTCCCTCCCAAACCGCACACTGACACTTGAGCACCAGCTGACTGTTGCTGCTGTGCAATGGCGCTGCAGGGAGATCTGCTATCTGATGGGCTTGGAGGATGGCCATGCTGCTGGAAGACAGGAGGGCAACCCCGTGGTTGCCCTTGGCCCTGCTGTTCCCCGAGGAAGGTCTCCCACACCTGGACGGGGCCCCTCCAGCAGCCCTGAAGGAACCAGCACAGCCAATCTCCCCAGTGCCTCAGCAGCTTCCCTTCGTGGGGGTCCCGGCCGCCCTCCCTCTGCCCCTCTCCCTGTCCCCGTGGAGCAGGAACAGCTCCAGGAGGAGGCCGCAGCAGGTCCATCTCCTTCCAGCCGGGGCAGGGAACACTGCCCTGGGGGGCCACGGCGACCCCTGAAGAGGAGGGCTGGCAGCCCTGGGGCCTTTCCTCCGGACAAGAAGCCATCCTACTGGCCGCACTAGGCTCTGCCAAAACCAGCCCTGGGCCAGCAGCTGGGCATCCACTGCCCCTTGAGGTGTAACTATCGAGCACTAAAAGAAAATAAAAGCCTGAATACTGCAGAAGAAGAAGTCTGTCTGTGCTTGCCCCACTGCAGGGGGCGTTGCTGTCCCCACCCGTGCTGCTCTCTCCCCCTTTCCCTGCGGCTACCCCCGCTGTGGCTGCTCCTTGTCCTGAACAGAGCACCTGCTTCTCCCTCTGCCCTTGCACGGGGAAGCTCTCCCTAACTTCTGCTTCGCGTAACTCGCTCTCAGTTTCCTCCAGGTCACTCAGCGCTTCCTGAGGAGCTGTCGCTTCAGACAGAGCTTCCACCAGGTCTCGGCGCCGTTTTCACGGCCGCGGACACGAGCTGTGGAGCTCCAGCAGCTTTGGAAAAGCTTTTTCTCCCGGCCTGCCAGAAACAGGTACTTGGCAGCTTGAGCCGATTTGTGACAGGAAAGCAACTCGCTGTTGTAACATGGTCGATCGTGGTGGCATTTATCTGCTCAAAAATGACTGGTTTTGACCAGGACACTGACAGCCCTTCCCATGCCCACTGAAATAAACAAAAAAATGCTGGCTGATGATAGCTCCTGTCTGTGGGCTTTGGACCAGGCTGCCTGAGCAATATGCAGAGGTTGCTCAGCTCTAAAAAGAGCAGTTATTTGACCAGGTTGAAGAAGCTAAGGCCCTGGGTTAGTCTGGAAGCCATGGGGGTGTGTACATGAGCTGCAGAATGACTCCTCAGGCCAGTTAGATTTTTGAGCCTTTTTGTTGCTGGTATTCCAGTACAGCCTTCAGTAGCATTCTACATTGGTGAAACTGCAAAGAGAATGCTGCTTCTAATACTTAAAATCCGTAAGGAAGTAAGACACTGTGTCAGCAAATTTCTTTTGGGGAAAAGTTAGAAATGTAGTAGTGAAGTAGCCTTGAGTTTTGAGCCTGCTGCAGCATTTGTTCTTCCTTAGAGGTTACGCTGGCTAAAATGCCTCTCTTAAACCTCTGTAATATGAACTGGTCATACGGTTCTGGCTCGGCTTGGAGCACTGGTTAGATGGAGGCTCCTCTCTGCCTGCAGAGGCTTGTGTAAACCGGCCCTCCTTTGGCACTGCTCCTGCTGCGGTGTCTCACGCTGACCCCAGACTGGAGCTTTTCCAGGCTCCAGCAGCACCAGCGGGACAAGCAGGTCAGTGTGTGTCCGTGTAGACTGGCCTGCAGCTGCGGGGTGTCGGGCAGTCACCCTTTGGACGGCATGGAACCCTGCTAACCCTGGTAACACGTGTGGTTGTATCAGGCTGGCGCAAGGAAACGCACAGTAAGGGGATGGGGCAAAAGTCAGCCCTGCCACGGCAGAAGTGACCCTTTTAACCGTAAGCAAAAGGGGATCTTCACATGTCCCGTTCCTGCAGCAAGGTCCACAGCACGCCCAGCAACGGGCGCGTATTGAGACAACACTGAAATGCTGCGTAGGCAGAGCTCTGCAGTTGTCGCAGCAGCCTTCAAACCGTTTGGAGAGGGCTCCCCTGCACGGACACACAAGCTGGCGTGTCTCTGCACCCGGGACAGCAAGCCTGGACCAAGCCCTTTTCTGGGCCCTGCCCCCGCGTGCGTACCTGGATCTGTTCCCGCCCTTCTCCTCGCGTTATTTCACTCTCTTCCCGTGGCTTTGCTGCTGCTCGCCGGCGAGAGGCGTGCAGAGCCGCCTCGGAGAGCACGGAGGCACAAGGCTCGGCG
>JAVFHW010053019.1:0-53372 GCA_032159205.1 Eurystomus glaucurus suahelicus | reverse complement strand
ACCCGCCAAAATATGGACTGGTTTCTAGATAAGAAGGAATTTTATATGATGAGCACTAAAGACTTTCAAACAAATTTAAGCTTAAGGAGATTTGTATTCCAAAGCTTTTCATTGCAAGAGGTATTTTTGCCACTTTTATATACACGTATTATTTCACTTCAAAGGAGACAAGGTAAGGGACAAATTACACTTGAACAACAGCAAGTTATGAACAAATATCTCATTTGTCTAGCTAAACTTCTACAGCCCTTAGCTTCAAATATCAGGCCAGTCTAAATGAGTTTATCAGTATTTTCAAAAATAGAGTTAAGGTACTTGAATCTTACAATTGAGCTGCAGTTGTAGCCCAGTGATGACTTCCTCTGCTTTTATCATGTCAGAGCTTCAATACTACACTAGAAATTAGAAATAAATTATGTAGCATCATTACCTCCTTAATCAATAAAGATGGTAGCTAAAGTTTCAACATCATTGCTTATAAAGGATATAAACTCTCGTATTTGATGCACACTGACTGAAGCTCAACATTATTAACTGCAAATCAATAGTATTTTAATCCAACTGCATTTTTTTTTAAAGAGGTTATTAAGATTTAATTTTAATTTCCTTACAGTAAGGTGAATATAATACTATTGTTTCAAAAAATACAATTAGGGAAAAATCAGGGCTGATGTGTAGATATTAAATTTTAGGAAGGTCTTGTCTTTGCAGACTAACTTTATCCTATTAAATGAAAACCAATTTATTTTATCTACACAGAGGTGAATCACATCTAGTCATAGAGGCCCACACAGACTCTTGACAAAGGCCACAAGGGTATTATCTTTCCTGACCTATTAATCTCCTTTACCTTTAGTTGCTACAGTACTAAACCACCATGTCTTCCCCAGAAAACTGGGACCTTGTTCATGGAGGAAGGTTGTCTTGTTTTCTTGCTGGAAGTAAACATGATTTTGAGAAATTACTCAGCTGCAAACCCCTTATTTCTCTTTATGAGTTTTCCCAGTACCATCACTGTACCATGCACAATTGCTAGTGCTTGAGGCAGCTAGAGTATATGCCTAAGGATATGGTGTCAGGCAGAAGCATCCTGTACTTGATATCAGTTTATAAGGGTTGACTTGACTCATTGCTGCTCAGTAACTTTTAAGCACCCTAACTATCAGGGTTCAGGTCAAGTTAATCACCCAGGATTCCTATGTAAGAAATTGAGTTCAGAGACCCGCCACCCAAACAGATTCACAAAAGTTGGCACCATGAGCATACAACCTCTTGATCCTTCCAATAGTAGATTCTAAGGAGAAGTGTGATGCTTAGCTTGTTCTCACCAAAGTAGTTCAGATATCTAATTCCATCGGCAGAGCTAGAAACCTCAGGAAGTCGCTATCTATTTTTGAATAGTTTAAAAAATCCTAAGTTTTAGTGTAGAAGGTGATGGGAGACACCACTACTAGCTCCTCTTGATTGTGTTTGTATGGGACTAGATCAGTTCAAAATAAGCCTCCTGGACAGAGGTCACAGTCTGTGAGCCCAGCTAGAGCTTAGATGTGAGCTCTAGCTCACATCTCATTCCTATTTCACATAGGAAATAATTGGTTCTCTGCATTCATCACAGCAACAACGTGGGCTTTCTTAAGTTGACCAGAGAAGTCATCAGTGGAAGACAGATGAGTGGAAGAGTCCAGAATACAGATAAGTAGCTCAGACCATTGCCTCCACCTCACTTTCAGCCCACTCACCAGATGATTCTTAAAGGATGCCAACAAGGGCAAACATACCATGAGGGCTAACCATGGGACTTAGAAAAAACAGAACGATACATTATATAATACATTATATGTGAGTCAAGATAAGCCAGACAGACCCTGTCTACTACAAAGAAACAAAGGCAAACAAAACTAAAGTTTAAAGTTAAGTGTGATTTTATTAGATCTTAAACATTACTGTGAGAGTAGGGTGTGTGTGTGTGTATATTTTTTGGGTGCTGGTGCTGTTCTTTGATGACATTCATTCTTTTCCAGTGTTGGTTTTGTTTGTTGGGTTTTTTTCTTCTCTGCTCTCCTTATCCCCTCATTAAGCACTCTTTATAAGCTCCTAAGCACCAGGCAAAATTTCTGTACTCTCAGAAGCTTTATATCTGCCACAGACACTCAACATTCCCTTTCTAGTTGCAGTGGTCATCTGAATTATCTCTTTGCAGGTTCTGTTATCACTCAAATAGGTTCAAAATAAGTAAAAACAGGGTTGGGTTTTTTTGGCCTGAGATCACTTCTTTATCAGTTCATTTTTATTCTCATGTGACCAGATGGGATCAGATTTTGAGGCTCTCAAAACTATCTGACTGGCACATTACAACCATGGAGGCTGTAAATTGTAATTGTAGTGCACAGTGTCCTGCTAAAACTTTTAGGAATCTTCATCTACAAGCAGGCTTTGTGAGGACCAAAATTTTGCCCATAGGCACATGTTGCAGTAATGAACTTGGTTGCAAAGCTAGCCCTTACTACTTTTCCTGGAATCATAGAAGTCTCCAATTACTTATATCCAAGAACTCACCACTGTAGTATCTTTATGACTACAAAGCAAAATCTGAGAACAAGGTGTTAAGAAAATTCTAGCAAACTAGACCCTTCCTCTCTATTCTCTCCAATAATTTTATCTTCATGACTGTTCATACATAAGGGTCACAATTTGTTTTATGTGCCCAGTACATCATGTATCCCTCAAGGTCTTCACATTTTTTCTTGCTAAGACACACTTTATGTTAGGCGTGAAAGACTAGGTAAGCTTTCTTTCTCCTGTACTCTAGTGCAATACATAATTGCACTACCGTAAAGAAGCATAGAGTTATATCTCTGAGAGGTGCAATTCATTTCCTCCTTTCCACTTGTCCAGAGGGGGGAGTAAACTGCCGGTTGTTACTTGTTATGTCCACCTTCATTGGAAGAAAAAGGAGTATGGCAAAACCTCTTTCTTCCTCCTTGTCTGAATATCTGTGAGGTATTCTCCTTTTCCCCATCCAGCAGTCTGATTATGTGAAACAAGAAACAACATAGTTTATTCACTAAGGAACAAAGTTACTCTTTTTTCTAAAGACAGTTCCATGAAAATTAACACTGCAGCCATAGATATACTCCAGGTATCTGTTAATTTTGTGTCAGTCCTCCTCTGTATCATGTTGTATTTTTAGTAAGAAATCAATATTATGATATTGTCCTTGAATTCAATTGCATTTTGCTTATTCTCCAATCTGTTTCTGCAGGACTTTGATAAGTAATTATGCTGGCTAAGGCTTTTCAAGTGAAGAAGGGAGTAAATTGTTTTCTGCATAAATGTACATATCTGGGTTTGTTTATCTTGATGTCAGAATAACATTGGCATCATGGGGATAAATTTACTTGTACTTGATTATTACAAGACAGTGAGAGAGACTAGAGCTAAGGAAGATGGTATTTATGGCTATGTCTGCAATATCATTCAAGTTAATAATCTATCTGGCTTTAAACCATGCAACAGCAGATCACAGGAAAAAAAACAATTACCCATTCTGTTCCTTACACAGACCAAATCCTGGATGTTCATTTAGGGATTCATGTTTTAAACTGTGGCTACATCCTCCTCTGTCGGGATTTTGATTTGATAATTCACTACGTGGTAGGTAAGTACACAAAGTTCAGAAGGGGATCATAGAATCATTCAGCTTGGAAAAGACCCTTGGGATCATCGAGTCCAACCATCAACCCTACTCTACAAAGTTCTCCCCTAAATCATATCCCCCAACACCACATCTAAACAACCCTTAAACACATCCAGGGATAGTGACTCAGCCACCTCCCTGGGCAGCCTATTCCAGGATCTGACTACTCTTTCTGTGAAAAAAATTTTCCTAATGTCCAGTCTAAACCTACCCTGTTGCAGCTTGAAGCCATTCCCTCTTGTTCTATCGCTACTTACCTGTGAGAAGACACCAGCACCAACCTCTCTACAATGTCCTTTCAGGTGTTGTAGAGAGTGATGCTGTTTCCCCTTAGCTGCCTCTTCCTCAAAATAAACAGTCCCAGCTCCTTCAATCACTCTTCATAAGATTTATTCTCCAGGCCCTTCACCAGCTTTGTTGCCTTCCTCTACACTCACTCCAGCACCTCGATATCTCTCTTATATTGAGGTGCCCAAAACTGGACACAATTCTCAAGGTGTGGCCTCACCAGTGCTGAGTCCAGGGGGACAATCACCTCCCTACTTCTGCTGGTCACACTATTTCTACTACAAGCCAGGATGCCACTGGCTTTCTTGGCCACCTGGGCACACTGCTGGCTCATACTCAGCCACTCGTCTATTAGAAACCCCAGGTCCTTTTCTGCCAGACAGCAGGATAAATGTCTGTTCTTCATTTCTGTTACCAGAAATCCTGCCTTTAAGTCTTGCAGAGTCAGGACACTGTGTCTGCCTCTTCCCAATACTTAATGCATGTTTTTTCTATTAATCTACAAAAAGTCAAGTCTGAGGGGCTCTGTCAGGATAATTCAGAGGAAGATTTGGCCTCATGCCTTGTATTGTGAAGTCAATGTAGGGTAAGTGCAACCTACAGCTAGGAGACGCTCCATGAAGTGAAACAAGTGGCACATCTTTATCCACCAATGGCCACCATTGTATTTTTAGAGAGAGGCCTAAACACTCACCAGACAATTATGCACAATATATACACTGGAGAAAATACTGGAAGATTTTGCAGTCCCATGCAGTTAATGATTAATGTATGTTCAAAAGCAAGAGAGAATCTATTCATATCTCTTTACATACATTTTTGCCTTAATATAATTAAGGTCATAAAAATGTCAGGTTCAAAAAGAAAGCATATTTTGCTCTTGGACTTTATTTCACATTTGGCAAAGAGTTGAATAGTGTAATTATATGTTGTGTAAGGTATTATAAATGGGGTTTTACATTTTTATTAGCAAGGCTTCTATTTGTGTATTCACAGATGTCTGTAATACCTTCTATATCCTTATTTTATCTTCCTCTTATATATCTTTCTAATAAGTTTCTGTCTGAACAGAATTACTCCCGTCTCTTCCCATCATAGAGGAGCTTTTCTAGCTCTTCAAGCTCTTCTCAAAACTGGAGTGCTTATTGTAACTCTTGGAAGCATTGTTCCACGAGAAGAGAACCTGTAAGGGTCTTTTTTCCTGGGAGGATTCACTTCAGCGAATGTGAAATTTTTCACCTGAGAAACTAATTCAGTTATTGCTTGTGGTGTCAATTTTCAGAAGAGCATTATCAGTAACTAGTTCTATAAACAGCTCTTCGCTCTCCTTGAACTGCCCTACTAAATGCATATATAGTCTGGAGCAAAGTCCTACTTTTGTGTAATATTCATTTCCTCCTGCATCCATCTTTCTGATGGTTAGATAGAGAAAGCGATTTCAAGCCTTTTCAATAAGTAATAGCGTTGGCCATGTTATTAGTTGTGAGTGTAGATAGAAATTAATAATCAGTATTTAAATTAAAAAGTCTAAAGTAAGTTTCTGGATTAAGAACAGGGGAAATTGGTTGTCATTATTAAGAGATGTGGATTTGGTTTCCCAGATGCTGTAAATCAGGATAGTTAAAATGTAATTATCAAGGGCCAGAAATTATAACAAAACCAGAGAACATAGTAAGATTCAGCTAAAATAGACTATCCTCTGTCACATGAGCACAGACAAAAATGTAACACTGGCTTCCACTGCACTTAGTTACCAAGTGTAGGTTAAATATCTTGGCTTCTGGAAATAATATTTCATTAACCCATGTTTTTAAGGTAGTTGGATGGGGGAAAGACGGTGGGCTGAAAAAATTCTGTTGAAAGGAAATTGTTTCTCGGTTACTCTGTACCACGATATTAATAGCATATTTTTAATCTAACAAAGCATGTCCCACCTTTCTTAATGAGATGCAAATGAGAGTGATATCATCAAATATGAGAAACTGGATGCAAATGTGTCATTCCTTTAAAATACAGACAGTATAGAAATGAATACATCCAAGACCATGAAAATTACTCTACACTGTTCTATGAGACAATGCTGGAATACCTGCTCTGCTGCGTGATGGCTTTAACCCTGCATCCATTAGTTTTCATCCACAAGATCATTGCTGTTAGGGCTAAATTCCTGACTCTGGGTATCTTTGAATTTTTGCTGTGATGTTGATCATGACATTCTGATCTACCTTAAACAAATGCTCTCTTTATAATAGTTGTTACCCATATAATAACTCTGTTTGCCTGCTGTATTGAGTGTCATTGTAATAAAGACCACCTTAAGAGAGGTTCTGAGGTGTACATGTCCCCTTTTCAAACTCTTTTCCATTTTTTATTTGTCCTTTATCGAGGTTCACTGAAGATGGATCTTTATCAGTTTCTTCTATGGTTATACTAGGCTCCTGGTTTCCTTCATAGCTGAGGTGGATGTTCTAGTTCTTCATAGGATGATGTTCACACAATGGACACAGGATGATGACAGTTAGTCATAAGTTAAAGCAGCTTGTGCCTCAGGAAATTCCTCACTGATTTTAATGGAAGTTCTGCAATCATAAGAGCTGCAGTTCACCAAGTATATATGGACAACTTCACAATACCGTTTTTCTTTACAATTACATGCAAATAAAGATTATGGCAAGCAAAAATTCATTCATAAATGGACTCTTGGAATAAGAGTCTTTGTTCAAATAACACATAATTTTTGTCTGTTCACAACTTGAGTTCAAAAAATCAAGCTGTGGCCCATAGCTTGTCCTATAAATTCTCAGTTCCAAAAATTAATTACTAGGAGCACAGGCTCTGTCAAGTCAGGGGCTTTCAGTCATAGAGACCCTAACAATGACTAGGCATTTGCTTCTTTCCCATGCACCAGATTTACTCCAGTATAATTCAAGGCACTCTCACCTAGATTATAACAGGGTCATGAAAACCAAGCTTGCAGGATGCTGTGGAGATCATAGAATCATAGAATGCTAGGGGTTGGAAGGGACCTCTGGAGATAATCAAGTCCAACCACCCTGCCAGAGCAGGAGCATAGAATCGAGGGCAAGTTACACAGGAACACATCCAGATAGGTCTTGAAAGTCCCCAGAGAAGGAGACTTCACAACCTCTCTGGGGAGCCCATTCCAGTGCTCTGTAACGCTCATAGGAAAGAAGTTCCTCCTCATGTTGAGATGGAACTTCCTATGCTCTAGCTTACATCCACTGCCCCTTGTCCTATCACAGGGCACAAGTGAAAAGAAGTTGCCCCTTTCTTCTTGACACCCAGCCCTCCTATAATTATACACATTAATTAGATCCCCTCTCAGTCTCCTCCAGACTAAAAAGCCCCAGGTCTCTCAACCTTTCCTCATAAGGCAGGTGTTCCAGTCCCCTAATCATCCTTGTAGCCCTCTGTTGGACTCTCTCAAGTAGATCTCTGTTCCTTTTGAACTGGAGATCCCAGAACTGAACGCAGTACTCCAGGTGAGGTCTCACTAGGGCAGAGTAGAGGGGGAGGAGGACCTCCCTTGATCTGCTGGACACACTCTTCTTCATGCACCCCAGGATACCATTGGCTTTCTTGGCCACAAGGGCACATTGCTGTCCCATGGATAACTTGTTGTCCACCAGGACTCCAAAGTCCTTCTCCACGGAGCTGCTCTCTAGCACATCGCCTCCCAGTCTGCACTGGTGCATTTTGTTACTCCTTCCCAGGTGCAGGACTCTGCACTTATTCTTGTTGAACCTCATGAGGTTCCTCTCTGCCCAGCTCTCCAGTCTGTCCAAATCCTGCTGAATGGCCGCACAGCCTCCAGGTGTATCAGCCAAACCCCCCAGTTTTGTATCATCAGCAAACTTGCTGAGAAGACACTCTGTCCCTTCATCGAGGTCATTGATGAAGATGTTGAACAAGAATGGACCCAGCACTGATCCTTGAGGGACTCCACTAGTTACAGGTCTCCAGCTGGACTTGGCACCATTGATCACCACTCTTTGGGCTCTATTGTGTAGCCAGATCTTAATGCATCTCACTGTCTGTTCTTCTAGCTCACACTTCCTGAGCTTGCTCACGAGGATGTTATGGGAAACTGTGTCAAATGCCTTGCTAAGGTCAAGGTAGATTACATCCACCGATCTCCCTGCATCTACCCATTCAGTCACGACATCGTAGAATGCTATCAGATTAGTCAAGCACAATTTCCCCTTGGTAAATCCATGCTGACTACTCCTGACAACCTTCTTCTCTTCCATGTGCTTAGAGATGACCTCTAGAATGAGCCGCTCCATCATTTTTCCAGGGATGGAGGTGAGGCTGACTGCTCTGTAGTTTGCTGGATCTTCCTTCTTGCCCTTCTTGAAGACTGGAGTGACATTGGCTTTCCTCCAGTCCTCAGGCACCTCTCCCATTTGCCATGATCTTCTGAAGATGATGGAGAGTGGTAGAGCAACAACACCAGCCAGTTCTCTCAACACTCTTGGGTGCATCCCATCAGGGCCCATGGACTTGTGTGTATTCAATTTTCATAACTGATCCCTAACCCAGTCTTCACTGACTAGTGGGGAGTCTTCCCTCCTCCAGGCTTTCTCTCCTACATCCAGGGTCTGGAGGTCACAAGGGCTGGTCTTCAGGTTAAAGGCCAAAGCAAAGAAGGTATTCAGCAACTCTGTCTTCTCTGCATCCTCGGTTATCAGGGCTGCCACCTCATTCAGCAGAGGGCCCACACTTTCCCTATTCTTCCTCTTGCTAGATGATATATTTGAAGAAGTCCTTTTTGTTCCCTTTTACTTCCTTTGCCAGTTTTAGTTCTAAGAGGGCTTTGGCCTTTCTTGTTGCCTTCCTAAAACACTTCTATATATGATACAGCAGTTGCAAACCTGCAGTTAAGATAGTGTTTGCATTAAGCACCTTTTCTAATTACAACATGGCAGGAAAATGATCTGATATTGGAATAAATCAGAAATAATTCAATTAGAACCACATTGGTTTAAAATTGAAATAAATAAAAGCAAAATAAGCTGTACTATCATCTGCATACTACTCTGCCATCCATCTAGGATTCTGTCTTAAAGCAGTCATACGCAAATCTTTTTGATTATGCAGCCCCAATATATGTATATTTATTTATTTATAAATTATATAAATGTACTGCTGTACTAAAATATTATGCACATTATAAAATTCACCAAAAAAAAGGAAATAAAAAGGATAATATAAAGAGGAAATAAAGACTTAAAAATATTGTTTTATTAATGGTACGAAAATAATCTACTTTCTTCCCCCTCAAGAGATTTTCTTGTGCATCTTCTGGGGTATGCAGACCCCACTTTGAAGACAACTCTCCTAGACTGAAATTCTGTCATTGCTGTTTCTTTTCCTAAGTGAAGACTGTCCTCATGTAATTTACAGGTCACCATCAATGACAATGGTTTTCTGCATTGATGGTTTAATTGGCAGGAAGCATTCAGCAGTTTAAAATGTACAACAATAATGTGGCAAGCCCTGCCAGCTCTGCGGCAATAGTTTCTATAGGTAAGACTAAAAGTCTTTTTTGAAACCCAGGACCAAAACAGTGAGCTATTTTTTTCTGCAAAGATGTCATATGTCAAACAAGTGACAACACACAATTGCATATGAAAATGTAGAGGCCATTGTTTTCAACACTTGACACAAACCATTTGAAGAAGTCAGAGAAAGAAAACATAAAAGGACTTAGAAGGATGAAAAGAAATCTCACAGATAAGAGTATGAAACTTGTGAACAAAATCCCAATTCCACCAAAGTTCAAAGTTCCCATCCACTTTCACTAGGTGAAAATTCTGCACCAAACACACATGTGAGCAGATCTCCTAGTCAGAGCCAGGCAAGATTTAAAGTGCAAACTCTAAGTTAGATCAATGCATATTTTTGGAAAGATAAAATATATTTTATTTGCTGGAAATAAACTGGGCTTGTGTAATGCATTAGGTAACAAGCTGGAAGAAAAAAAAAGTCATCTTTTGAAATTAAATGAAAATGTGCTTAAATTTATTTGAGCTGGCAATCAGAAACTGCCAGTCTGGCTAATTTTTAGATATAACTCTGCCGCAAGAAGGCAATCCAAATTCTGAGAATTCCATTGAAAAGTCAGCTAACAGCTGTGAAAAACAGCAAAGAAGCAGCAAAAGCTATACCACTTCTTATCAAAAAGGGCTAACACACAGATTAAAGTGGACTGGTAAATATTCTGCTTTTGGCAAGTCTTTTTGTGAAAAATTTAAAGGCCACGATTGCAGTAGCAAGGCACATCCTTTAACTTCTAGTGATTCCAGAGACCTCAGTTGTAAGCTTATATCTTTATGCTTAGAGATAACTTCTGATTCAGCAAAATACTTGAAAAAATGTTGAAAGTAGCAGACATTTACATTCTCCATTGTTGCTGAATGAAATCACATAGCTGCATGCTTGTTTTAGGACACAAGTCAGTACTCTTTACTCATTTTCGTGGTGTTTCTGCCTTAGGGAAGCAGATAAATCTGTCAAATCTCTAAATCAGATGAACACATTAAATCATGGTATGGACACAAAAGGGAATTACTAGAGCATGCAGTTTAAACCATGGGTAGGTGAGAATGCCCTTTAAATATCTGTGTACAAGCAATGGTCAGAATGAACCAGCATATAATGGTACTCCAGATAGCTATCTCCAAATTTTTCTTTCATCCACTTGTGATTAGGAATTAGTTAATAGGTAAAATGCAGGGAGCCTTAGAGTACATAATACATAATCCTCAGCAGTTTGGGGATGAAACCACTCAATTTTGAGCCTGGCAAATAGCATTTTATAAGCTTCCTATGGAGCTTGTTGGCTCTTAGTTGTCATTTCAGTTAAGGTTAGCAATCCTAAGGTTAAACCAGATCTCAGCTGCTGCCTGGGCTGCAGTGAGGCATAAAGAGTTGCCAGGAATGCAGCCAGTACCATCATGTGCACCTGAAAACACTGAAAGGGCTTGAAATCGATGTGGGAAATTTCACACGCTGCTTCAGTTTTAACAGAAGTGATCCAAGCAATGCAGTACCTGTGAATTACATTGCAATGGCTCTAAACATCAAATTAGCTCAGTTTATATCATATTCTCTAGGGACCTTTTGCTTGTTTGGGGCTTGGTGGGGATTTTTCTGGTGATGAAGTAACAAATATATTTGGAAGTAATGCATATGAGACCAGGAGAATATAGCTTAGTAAATATTAGAAGTGGAACCTAACCAACTGATTACAGACCTCAGGAAGTCAAATGTGCAAAGACAATAAAAAGAACAAGAACAGTTTTCACATTATAGAAGAACAACTCATCAGCATTGAATGAAACACATCAGTGTCCTGGCTGATTTGAGCTCCTAAAAGTCTTTATTGAGCTGGTAGCCTGCCAAATGCTCCTGATATACAGAGGGTGGAAATGCAGAAGAAAAACACAACACCCAAACAGAATGAACAAATGTAAGCTATTATGATATGACTCTCTTAGGCAAAGAAGTCTTTGTAGCATCACAGAATGAAGTTGGGGAGAACTTTGTCACTGAATTATTGGTAGCTCAACTTTTAATATCCTGGCCAAGGGTTTATATTATATGCTTTTCATAGCTAGAATCAAAAGAAATACAACAAAAATTATTGGCTGGAATGAATATAATCCACCATCAAAGAAAGTGGTAGTTTAAAGAACAGTTCTTCCTTTAAAGGGAAATCAGAGAATGACTTTACCTAGGAAATAGCAGTAATTTATTTGTTTATCTATATTACCTAGGTCATATGGTATATATGCAAGTATTTGAGCTTGTGAGGAAAAAAAAACAGACAAACCACAGTCATTTAGCCATGTCTCCTCCAGAAAGCCTTTCTGCTCACAATTAGCGTGTTTCTCATTCCCATAGGCATAGAGGTCAACCACTGTAGAGTCTCGCTACGTGGAGGGACCAAGGGACAGCAAACTCACATGTATGCATACTCTCCAGGATCGTCTTCCCTCAGCAAGCCAAACTGGCTTTGATAAGCAGCCAGAATTTGGACAGAAATACGTCTGATCAATTTTTAGCTACACACATCCACTATTTATCACTCTGAGGTATGGGATCACACTTGATATAAAGTAAAACACACATTTTTGTAGATGGTGCATATTTATGGGTTGGGAATTTCATGAACATCAGGGGAAAAAAAGTAGGCTAACACTGAGTACATTTGAAAATGTTTCCCTAATGGAAAGAAAGCAGCAACAGAACAAGCAGACATTTTTATATATTTAATTACTGCTTCAGTTATTATTGTCTATTAATAATTCAAATAGTTTGGGGAGCATCAGCCATTGACAGCACTCGATTCTATAACCACACACATTAAAGACCAAGGCAGGCAGCTCACACTGTCTGTTCTGACCAATTAAGCGAGAATGCTCTTGGACACTGAAGTGAATTGTGTGAAAAGGCCCACAAGTATGCTAACTCTCTTAGCACCCAGAAGACGGTAGTTGCATGCAATATGTCTTTTAGTAACATTTCCAGAGAAGGCACAGGCATTTACTGGAAGTGGCAAATTATTGGATCTGAAGGCATCCCAGGGAAAACTCATGCAGTACAAGAGGATATATTCAGGTGTGTGGGCACATTTGGGCTACTGCTTTGCAATTTGGGAAGCTGTAAAATGCAATGGTAGATGTAGTCACAGAATTCAAGTGTACTCTTACACTTATAATTTGATGTTTGATCTCACACACGTGCAAATCTGAACAGTTGCAATTGTATACTTCAAAAGTCTTCTGTGATAAACCACCCAGACTTGAGAAGAGGAAGGACTGCTCCTTTGTATAAACAGATACAAATTTAATATAATTGTAAATTTTAAAAATCTACTTCACTTCCACACCTAGATTTTCTTTTGTTCATTTTATTTGACATTGGCACCAAACTGGGCTGCGGTTACCAGCCTTTGGCATGGGATTGCTGAAATGGGGTATTGCTGAAATTAGCCATATCCATAAAATGAGAAAATGTGCGACAGCTCATTATGCAGGATCCTCAGATAATGAAAGGGCAGGTTTGGCAGTAGTAAAGAAGGAATTTTTCCACAGATTCGTAAAATTAGGTCCCAGAGGAATTTCTGATAATTTAGCCTAGTCTTCTACATGGCACAGGCCATTTTATTTCTGCCACTTATGCCTATGCTTATCCAAATAATCTATTGTCAAATTTTATTTTAAAGGCATCAAAACATTAAAAAACCAACTTTAATAGTTTGTTCTGATGTTTTACACCTTTGTTGTTAAAGCTCATGCTTAACATCCAGTTTGAATGTCTCATTCCAGCTTCCAGTTCCAATTTACAGCAACCATACTTCTTAATAATTTTTTTCTTTACAATCACAGAGAAGAGTTTTTAGCCATAGGATTGTAGTAACTTTCAGAGTAATCATCTCCCCTAGTCTGGAAAAAACTCTTCAGAAGTTTGTGGTGTATTTTTTCACTACATGTTTAAGAGTCATATTCACTAGTTATTTTGGAGGTATTTTTACATCTGTTCCTAGGCACTCAGCTGCTTCCGCCTATTCATTGTTTTAACACTAAAGCAATCACTCAGTTTGGAAACAAAAATATTCAAATCACTCTTTCTTTTCAAGGAAAATCAAGACCTTACCAAAGCATTTTCCAGTCTATGGTACTATCATCACTTGTAAATTACATTCACACTGGCTGGGTATGATAAATACATATTTAATATAAAGCACTTCTCAAAAAAATATTTTTTTAAATCTGTAATATTAAGTAATTCAGTTATGCTGATTCCACTGTAAGGCAAAGGCTTTGCATCATCTGCAGAGTAGTGGTCATTTGAGACAATGTCAGAACTAGTAGGCTCAGAGCAAAGCCAAGGATTTTCTTGCAGACTCGGCAGTATGTCACACTGCCCATTTCTTTTTTCTTTCTATGTTGATTTTAGCTGTTAGATATAGTTTTTCCCCCTCCTCCCAGATGAAACGTTTTTGTTTTGTCCAGAAGACTGTCCTAGTTTTATGGCGGGTGATGTTCTATGCAGATTTCCCTAAGTGAGAAAGCTAACCTAAGTGACTCCTGTCTCTGCCTACTCACTCCCACCTCATGCCACAAGGCATCACTCCTCAGCTGGTTTTGCATAGCTTAGTGGAGTCTCACCACAAACCGAGTCACTGAATCACTGAGATAACCCAGTCTAAAAAAGAATAAACAAACAACAACATCTGGGGAAAACTTCCTTCCCATGGCCCAGGGTGAAGCACAGCTCACGCATTCTGTCTGGCACTGCCAAATGTGAGGTCATGACAAACTGCAATGTAGAAAGAAGAACGTGCTTGCACAAGCAAAGCAGAAGGAAATTTTTTATATCAGCTGGGATATACTTGGGAAAATAACTGCGACTATGCCATCAGCCCATAATTCCATGACACATTGAGTCTGGCTTTAGAGCCCTAGTAACGGATCAAAATCACTACCATCACATGACACAAAAGCAGTGATCCAGCACAAATTCATTGCAGCTTGAGATGTTTTCACATTTTGATGGGCTGACTTTGTACCATGAGACAAGTATCAACTACCCTCTTTTGGCATAAAACCAGTTGTGAATTTCAAAGTGTGCTCCAGCTAAAGCAACATGAACAGAGCCATAAACAGCATGCTTGATTTGGGTCCATTTCTGATAAATGAGTGATTCAGTAATGTGTTAATTTGGTATCGATGATTGTGAAACTAAGGCACTCTGAAGTGAGAGACAGTTTTAAAACAACAGCTCTTAAAGAGGTGTCAGTGGTACAATTATCTCACTATTTTTCTAACTGATATCTGATGTGAATTTCCAGCAAAAGCTGGAAAAAGCTCCCATTATATAGATTTTAGGACTGCAGGGTGGTGGTTGAGTCAAATATTACCTCTCCTCCTATATGCAAATGCATACACTTTTCAATATCCACTCCTTTGCCTCCTCAAGTACAGACTAGGTGTAATAAACTGGAACCTTACTTTGAGTTAGGGATTGTGTAAGCAGGACAATATTCTGCTCCAATCTTTTACCCTCTCTTAGCACTAATTTACATAACAGATTCTTTGTATCCTGAGATAATGAATTCTGTAATCTTTTTCTGATAACTACTGTTCATATTATTAATGAAAGAGGAATGTTGTGCAGTGGTTGAAGGAGGGTTTCCAGCCAGACAGCTTTTCTGGTCTCAAATCACTCTCTCACAGGCCTCACAAGAAGACCAGACCAAGGATTCTACTAATCTAATGGCTTACAATAAAAAAAATACTTGAGGTTCCACCAGTATCTCATCCCTTCTGCCCAGAAAACAAACAAAAAACCAAACAAAATTAGAAATATTAAAGGGATATCCCCATTTACTATAACGAAAAGCTCTGGAGCCACATCTCATGAAACACCACTGCAGACTGTACTCCTCCACTTCACAGCAAACAGCAGATGGTCAGATGTGCCTGAGTCTCCAAAGCTGAATTTCCAAAAATCCAATACAACTCCACTGGGGATGCACAACAGAAGTCAACAGCCTGCAATACCAAACACAGCTGGTGAAAAGTTCACAATCTAATCCAGGAGTTCTTTCCAACAGAGAAAAAAAAAAAAAAAAAACAAAAAAACAACCAAACAAAAAAACCCCCAAACCAAAACCACAACAGAAAAACAGATATGAGGAATATCTTGTTTTGCTGTGTTGAAATTATTCTCCATACATACAAACTGGCGTTGCTACTTTAGCTAGCCTGTCAGTGCTTTATGGATCTTCTCCCCAGCTTTAACAACATGGACTGTTGTGAACAATTTGATATTAGCTGTTGTTTTAAATTTGCTGTTTCACTGCAGTTCTGTAATAATGGACTCTATTCACTTCCCATCATGTTCCATTATGATCTCCTCTCAGAGTAATCAATTCTGTGAATTTTCCCCATGTATCTTATATGTGATTATGCTTGACTGCTTGTTCCTAAATGGTCACCAGAGTTTATTTCATCTATCCAATCTGCTTCAAATTGCATCACTTGCTCAATGAATTATGAAAATCTTGTTTATGTATTCCTCAGAATATATATACATTTCTTCTGTTACCGTGTGAATTTTGGTGCAATGAATTCCAGGGTCACTCAATTCTGTGAAGATCACTGAAAGCTTAATAAGATACTTTCTCCTAGTGTCTATACACTTCTGCTTCGACTTTAAAGAAAAAGCATAAACATAGAATGTATACAAATGAAGGCAATACTATTTGTTATTTTTTATCAATGTGATTCACAAAAGGAATGCTCTTTTGAGCGTAGACTCTTTACTATGCTAAGAACACTCTGAATTCAAGTCCTCCTGTCTTTTCTCCAAAGTATTTAAAACCCACTGTAGTCCAGTGATATCTGCAGACTTTTTCAATATGTTCCTTATTTCACCATCCAGGCCATTAAGGAAATTCTTGAGCAGAAGCATGCCCTAGACAGACTTACAGAGCATTCTGAAATGACCTCCCATATTGAAAGCACACCGTTGAGAATCACATTGTATTTCCCGTCTGGATGACTACTTTATTTCACCTGGACCATATTTCCTTAGTTTGCAAAGGAGAATGTCAGGCAGGACAGAAACAAAAGTCTTACTGAAGCCAGTATATCATATAACCTGCTTCTCCCACATTTACTAGACTGGTTTTCCTACTAGAAGAGCACAAATCAACATTGGATATTTCAATCAGCATTGTTATCCCACACATGCTTGCAAAATTGATAGTTCTAGCACTTTAATCAATACTGACATTAGGTTAACACATCTACAATTCTCCAAGTCCTTCCCTGCTCCTTTTCAAGGTATCTTTTGTATTTGTCTTATCCTTTCCAGATTCAAGATGATAATCTCTACTAATTCAAAGGTTGCTTAGGATTTCTTCAACAAACTAAACCGAGTTTCAGCAGTCCTTGCAATCTATAGACATACAGCACATACACATACTTTATTTTCCTTTATGGTCTGTTTACCCTTGTAAAGAAAAGTTCATTAATCAAGTGGCAATAAATGGCTCTTTGACAGAATGTTTCATCCTTTTCTGCACACGTGGTTATTTAACCCCCAATCCTCTTTACAGAATAGACCTATCTGTTCATTTCTCTTATGGAAGAATGTCTGTTTCTTGCTATTTTTTTTTGTGCCATTTACTCTCAAGTTTAGTCTTTTAAATTTTGCCCTTATATACCTTTGCTCGTTTCTCCGTTAAAGAACTGCAGATGCAGCCATATTTCTTCCTTTTTGTGTTACCAAATTATTTCTCCACGGCAGGTCAGTTTGCCATACTGATTTCAATAAAGTTTTTTTCACTAATTACTTTCTCTCACATATTCCCTGAAATGATAGCTTTAAGACCTCACTGACCAGTTCTTTGCAATAATGCAGATCTTTCAGGAACATAAGAGCAGCTGAATTCTGTTCCATATTAAACTGCTCCAAATTTCTGAAGTAATGGAGGCTTTTTTACACCTCTCATTGTACTCTTACTTCTGCATGCATGGTTATGACCACAAAATATGCAAATCTAAAGTTTCTACTTGCTATTTAGTAATTTCAGTTCCCTAATGATTTCTCATTTTCTACAGTAATACTGTTATTACCATTAGTTCTCTGATACTACATATTAGCAAAGACTTCCTTCTAGCTTTTTTCTAATTATTTATTGGCTCCTTCTAGATAAGACTCCACCCACCACTTCAGAATAATATCAGATTCATTCAGAATCATGTAGCGGATGAAAAGCTGGACACGATCTGACAATGTGCACTCACAGCCCAGAAGGCCCAACCATGTCCTAGGCTCCACGAAAAGAAGCATGGCCAGCAGATCAAGGGAAGTAATTCTGCCCCTCTACTCTGCTCTAGTGAGATCTCACTTGAGCTACTGCGTTCAGATCTGGAGTCCTCAGCACAAAAAATACATGGACCTGTTGGAGGCTTAAAGTGTTGGGGCTGTTTAGCCTGGAGAAGAGAAGGAGAGACCTTATTGTGGCCTTTCTATACTTAGAGGGGGCCTACAAGAAAGATGGTGACAATCTTTTTATCAGGGCCTTTTGAAATAGGGCAAGGGGTAATGGTTTTAAACTAAAAGAGGGTAGAATCAGACTAGATACAAGGAAAAGATTTTTTACAATGAGAGTGGTGAAACACAGGAGCAGGTTGCCCAGAGAGGCTGTAGATGCCTCATCCCTAGAAACATTCAAGGTCAAGTTGGACTTAGCTCTGAGAAACCTGATCTAGTTGAAGATGTCTCTGCTCACTGCAGGTGAGTTGGACTACCTGACCTTTAAAGGTCCCTTCCAACCCAAACCTTCATATGTTTCTATGATTCATTCTATGATTCCATGTGTGTTGGAAGAAAACTAAGAAAGGAAGTTATATTATCCCTTATCTCAAGCAATCACAGGTGATTCCAGCCAAAAGTTAATAGATCTGTAGTCTGTGTCTTACTTATGCATTATGCCACCAGGTGAACAATCACATGACTGATAGGTTAGATGCTCCGGTGCAGTGTCTGACATAGGCAGTATTCTTATGTCCATTTGTTTGCATTTCTGTGAAGTGAGGCTTAATTTAGTAAGATGAGTGAAAATTAGCTGATTCATGTGTGATCAGATGGGTCTGATTCAGAGGAGGCATTGCTATCAAGGAGCTAGGCAGCAAGGTTCAGGCAGTAAGCTTTCCGGTTTTGCTCTGACAACACACATCTCACAATGCCCAAAATAATTCAACTATGGCAACTTGTTCAGGACCACTACACATTTCAGCTATATGGAGTCA
The DNA here is from genome assembly GCA_032159205.1 of Eurystomus glaucurus suahelicus. Classification (NCBI taxonomy): domain Eukaryota; kingdom Metazoa; phylum Chordata; class Aves; order Coraciiformes; family Coraciidae; genus Eurystomus; species Eurystomus glaucurus. Next base: position 34,532 of record JAVFHW010053019.1, on the reverse strand, counting down.
TCAGATTAGGACTTCATTTAGCAGTGTATTTGCTGAAAAAAAGCGCCCCATATATATATATATATATATATATATGTACATATTTGTATGTCTTCTGCAAGACTAATTTGAACATTAACAGTATCCAAGTTTTACTTCACCTCCAAGACAGGCCAACTGATGAAAGCTTAAAAAATTACTTATCTCTCTCTAAGGACTTCTGAGTTCTGCTAATGCTAAAAGGATGAAATAAAATTTTTATATCTTGATGTTTTGTCTTTATGCTACATAAATCATACATGCTCAGTGTAACAGGGAATAATGTATAGACTTGTGTTCAAATGTTACAAAGGTAAACATGTAATCTTAACCACCTCATACATGTAAGTATGTACTACGCAGAACCCATTTCTCTTCTTGTGGATGATTTCCTCCTTTACTACCAATAAAATTTTCTAGTTTACAATAATACATAGCAAACGCTAAAATGCTACCAAGATCAGATGACTGGTTTATGTCCCTTTTCCTTTGATGCGTATGACATAATGCAGGATAATAAAGAATTACTCTTTTAAGGATCTAATTTCATATAAAATGTAACAATAAAGAAGATTCCATTTCACCATTTCTTAAATTTTAATAGAAAAATGACACTCAGAGTTTATAATTTCTGTCTGCCTAAAGGCTGTGAATCACTCCTGCTACACAACACTTACAGGCTGTCAGCAATGTCTTTTAGAGGCATCTTATCTTTTAGAAGACTCCTTGTGGTATTTACTTATAAAAATAATACACAGCTGCATGTCACGCATCACATGGAGGGGGAAGTGTATATTCCTTTAAACAGATTTGTTCAGCTATTGTGCAGTAGTCCCTGCAACGGAAGTAATGTTCAGTGATTAATCGCTTTCTACTGGAACCATCTATATCTGCATGAAATCACTAAAATAAAATAATTAGTCAAGATTGAAACTTAAGGCAAATAAACCTATTAGAAACAATACCGAAGATTTATTTGTCTCTTTGTTTCTCCATATTTTTCTGACTCAACAGGATATCAGAAAGAATAAGGTAGGTACAGCTTCTTGAAACTATAAGAAACTTTATACAGCCACAGCCATCTCTTTCCATCAGTGATCCTCAGACTTCTTAGAGATCAATTCCATTAATAGGGAAGGAGACACCCCAGACACTGCAGCTCTTTCCTTCTTAGTAGATCTGTACCATACGCAGTGTGCTGTTCTTCAGAACAGGGCGGCCATTCTGATTCTTTAGGCAGGATCCCAAAGACCATGCTGATGACATAGGTGGATTGTAGTTCCTTCAGGACTGTTGGGCCCAAATGCTTGACAGGACTCATAGACGTACAGGTCTCCACTTATGTTATTAGCATTTTCCCAAGGTCTATTCCCATGTGCCCTAGATAATCCAGAAGCAGTACAGTGAGTTGGCAGTAGCTTTGGCTCATGGGAGGAATTCCTCCCCTGGTCATTAACATTTGTCAGGTGTAAATTCAGAAGGAATCTGCTAACTCCAACACATCTTTATGAGACAGTCTGTACTCCTGTCAAACAGCTGTTTTTTTCCTTCCAGTACCCAAGAGTTTGTCTGGGGATTTTAGGTGGGTTAAGTAACTCTTGGAGATACTACCTTGTGTGTCTTCTCCTTAGCATGTGTTCTGAAGAGCAGACATATATGACACGGCCCTTTCAGAAAAAATCCTGTAATCACAGGTGGTAATTTCATGTTTAATCAAACTAGTTCAAACTAAATTATTTAATCTGTGGGAAGATGCTTGCCCTCTGTCCCCTTTCCACCCCTGGACCACTATATTCTTTCAGTCTTCTCCATGTGTCTTTGATATTGACATTTACCACAGTCATAGGGTCAAGTTCATACAATTATAACCCAAGAAATGTAACTCGCTTTGAAAGCCCAAACATACTTGTCAGTTTTGTTATTCACAATGACCTACACAAGCATATTTGTGGCGTAGTCTTCTAGGAACAAAACTTTCAGTATTATCTGTGATCTGAGAAGAAAGTTAATGCCTGCATGCTAATGTGTTTCATTTACTCTTCCCACGAGAATTTAATAGTCTGTTTTTCCTTCAGTGAAGACACTTGCCTCTCAATGTTTGTCACTGAACTAGGTAGATTCTTTAACATCAGCAAAAGCTAACGAGTAAATTTTTATGGCGCCAGCACATAAGAGGGCAAGGGTCTGGTGTGAAGAAGGACTGAGATGTCAGTGAAATACATAGAGGAAATATTTTCCCAAAGCCTGAAAGCACCGATGGAAAACAGAGTACTGCACTGAAACTAGGACTGTTAATCATAGACAAAATTAGAGAGCAAAATATAAAGAGGACATTAAAAAATGAACAGTTGCATTTTCTCTGTACACAGTTCTCAGTAGTGAAAATAATTAAGTACTTTCTGCTCAACGTAAGATTTGCTTATAGTCCTAGCAATGAAAATATTGTGGTTTTTTCACACTTTTACCTGCATTCACAGTACCAAATTTTGTTCTCTTTAGCTGACAGCTGAGTGAACTTCCCTATCATTCCACAGTTCTCATATGCATTAACAAAAACATGATTCTGCACATTTTTCTTTTATTTGATTTAAATTCATGGCTGATATACACTGATGTTTTCTTCACCTGTATTTTATCCAACCTGATCTTTCCTGCATTTCATGGCAGAGAATCATAAAATTACAGAGCAAGTTTGGGTTGTTCTTTGAAAACAACTGGGTTGTTCTTTCAATTCTTCTCTGCTTTGCTACCACAACTGTGGAAACTTTTCTGCAGTTTTTCTGTTTTAAACATTTACCAGAGTTCTGTTACCTTCAAGATTCAGCCACCTTTAGACAACTACAGTTTGGTAAATCTAAATCAACTTATCCCCCGAAAGATATTGGTCCATTTTCTTGCCCATAAAACTCTGTAGCGAACCTATTGTAGCACAGTTCTGTATGAAGAGAGTTTTCTGTATAACTATAACCTGACTATCTATACAGAAAATACTCTCTACAATGTCTCAAAAAAGTTATATAGTGTCTGCCTAAGGAAAAGAGAAAAAAGTCCTGACCTTGTCATTTAGCCTGGCTAAAGCTGCACAGTCTTCTAGGTTCAACAAATTCCTATCTCTTGTAATAAAAAGTGTTTTCAAAGTTCAGATATCCGTTATGTTCCATGATGCTAGGAGCTGCTTAAAGTAATAGCAAGCTCCCTGTGAAAGTCCTATGGAGTGCAAAAGTGAAGAAATCAAGGAAGAAATTAGAAAATCAGATTGCAGAAATTATTCAAACAAGCTTAAGAAAGACATCCCTCCTGATTTTAGTCAAATAATTGTACACTCTTGGGTTATTATTCAAAGCCTCTATGGTGCAATTATTTTTTCAGTTCAAGTTCTGTTAATATTTCCCCCATAAATGTTACTTCCAAAAAAGCAAATAAATCTGACATTAGGATAAGTTAACTGGATATAAACTTTTTAAAAAAAGAAATAGGAGGAGTTCAAATGCACTTGGGCAGTTGAATATATAACAAATGGTAGCAGGAAGGTCACTGTCTTCCATAAGAGCAGGAAATGAAAAAAAATCAATTATTGTGAGATTTTATTCTTTTGTTATACCTCAGGTTTTCAAGTACTAGAAAACAGGTTCTCAGTTTGGGATTTGCAAGCAGATTGAGAGGTATTAAGAATTTCTTTTTTTTAATAGCTAGATGAAAATTTTGAAACTCAGGGGCCAAGTATACTTGAGAACAAACCACATAATAGTGTGAGGATAACAGCACTAACATATTTTCCCTGGCCAAACTTTCAGAGATTTTATATTTCTATTCTATTCTATTCTATTCTATTCTATTCTATTCTATTCTATTCTATTCTATTCCAATCAATTCCATTCCATTCTATTTTATTCTGTTATTTCCTTTTCACTTTTTCATCCATAGAAGTCCCACTAACAATCCCTTGCTCAAGATCCTTGACTGTTTTAAAGAAAAATGTATCTAATGTGGTATCTACCAAGGACAAAACTCTCTTGCAAAAAAACTTAATCTGGAAAAAGTGTTTTACAGAAAGCCTCCAGAGATATACTTTTACTGGATGCACCTGTATTGGGTTTGCATGGAAAGGTTATGCTAGTGGGGAGGCTACAGGGGTGGCTTCTGTGAGAAAGTGCCAGAAGCTGCTCCTATGTCTGACAGAGCCAATGCCAGCTGACTACAAGACAAACCTGCTGCTGGCCATGACTGAACTAATCAGTGACAGTGGTAGCAACTCTGTGATAGCATGTTTAAGAAGGGGGTGAAAAACTGCTGCACAACAGCAGCTGGGAGAGAGGAGTGAGAATATGTGAGAAACAACTCTGAAGAAACCAAGTTCAGTGAAGAGGTAGAGTGAGGAGGTGTTCCAGGTGCCAGAGCAGGGATTCCCCTGCAGCCCATAGTGAGGATCATGGAGAGTCAGGCTGTCCCCTTGCAGACCATGGGGGTTAATGGTGGAGCAGATATCCACCTGCAGCCTGGGAAAGACCCCAGTGCTGGAGTAGGTAGATGTCCAAAGGAGGCTTTGACCCTGTAGGAAGCCCACACTGGAGTAGGCTCCTGGCAGGACCTGTGGATCCACGGAGACAGAGAAGCTCATGCTGGAGCAGGTGCTCTGGCAGGACTTGTGACCCCATTAGGGACCCATGCTGGAGCAGTTTGTGAAGAACTGCAGTCTGTGAGGACTCACACTGGAGAAGTCTGTGGAGGACTGTCTCCTCTGGGAGGAACTCCAGGCTGGAGCAGGGGAAGAGGGTGAGAAGTCCTTTCCTGAGGAGGTAGGAGCAGAAGAGACAATGGACTGCAGCCCTCATTTCTCATCCCCCCTGCACTGCTGCAGGGGAGGAGGTAGAGAATTCTGGAGTAAAGCTGAACACAGCAAGAAGGAAGAGGTGTGGTGAAGGTGTTTTAAGATTTAGGTTTTTTATTTTTCTCATTACCCTCCTTTGTGTTGATTGGTAATAAATTACTTTAATTTCCCCAAATTGAGTCTGTTTTGCCTGTGATGGTAATTGGTGAGTGAGCTTCCTGTCCTTATTTTGACCCATGAGCCTTTTGCTGTGTTTTCTCTCCCCTGTCCAGCTAAGAAGAGTGGACAGAGTGAGTGATAGAGCTGCTTGGTGGACATCTGGCTTTCAGTCAGGGTCAACCCACCGCAGCACCAAAGCTCTGTTTTCTAACTGACCAATTTTTCTAGTAGTTACAGATTATAATGATGTGAAAAACAATTGCAACATCAGGACAGCACTAGAATGCCATTTTTTAATAATTTCACCTCTAAGGGGAGTTGGAGATAAGTCAGGAAAAGCAGATAAAAACTTTCTAGGTGCTTTTGTACTCTTTATGGTAGTGATTCCTTTGAGAGTCAGTGCATAATGTTTATGTTGGACAACTACATCAAGCATACCCAGCAAGGCGGAATCATCTGTGTTATACTCCATCGTTTCATTTAAAAGTAATAGAAATTATGCAGACCTATTGCTGGAAAAAGCCGAGAGCAGGGAGAGGAAGCTGAAGAGGGACTAGTCAAAGAAAGAATATCTTCCTTTTCTGGAGAAATCCACTTTCGTCACATTGTCTAATACTCATATGACTTGCAGACTCTGGTAGCATGTCTCATTCTATACGTACCACACAGTAATGCTTTGGGCTGGTCCTGCTTCTTGTTAAGCAGGTCCAAAAATGCCAAGAAAGGCTGCAACATCAATGAAACAGTAAATCCAATGTAGTTATTTTTAAGTGATAAACATAGCATTTGCTGATTTTACCATACAGCTCTTGCATGCAGCATAAAAAAAAAAAAAAAAAGGAATTTATTTTATTAAATTTTGATATGAGGTATTCCTTTTTTTCCAAGAAGAAATAAAGTCTGGAAAGTTTTCTCAGAAAAGCTTAGAATCAACAGCCCACCTCCAGGTCAGATCTTTTTAGTGCAGCCGATGTCCCTGCCTTTGAGCACAGGATCTGATACAATTGCACTAGTTACACCTGCCTAAAGACAGGTTTAGGTAGTGGGGATCAAGTCTCAGACCACTACAGTGAATTATGTTAAGAGTTAAGCTATGCCTGATTAAGGCACGAATTTACCAGGAAGACAAGAACAGTGTAAATTCTCTTTTCTGTAACCTCAGGCAATTCAAAGTTGATCTTGAGTATGATCCTGAGGGTAATGCAGTAGCTGATATTCAGCAGAATGAGCGTGTAAGTTTGCATAATTTATTTTCTGTATTTCAGATTTTCCTGCCTATAGAAGAAAGGAAATGACTGTCTTTCTAACACTGATAGATTTCAATTTATTTTTTTCTTCCCTTCGAATAAAGCAAACTTGCAGTGGAAAAAAACATTAATAATTATTATCAAAATCTGATCTCAAATTCACCATGGAATGCAAAGAATTCCTCCTTTTGCCTGTTGTGCTACAGGTTATGCAGAACAGAACAACTCTTCAGATATCATGATGCAGAAATACTAGCTGGACTTTTTCTGAAGCTAGGTAAAAGGCATTCCTCAAATCACTATTAGCGTTGTTCACAATGAAGCCTAAAAACCAGAAGGATAGACACAGTTTAGCACTCTTACACTTAAAATTTGTCTACGACAATGGAAGTCTTTTAAAATGATAGCCATGTACAGCATTTTCAGTATTTCTTACTGTATATTCTCATATCCTGGTTTTCTTTCCTGAGTACCTTTTGAGCTCAGCAACTGCAATGCAGTTGTTTTTGTTCTGTGAAAATGTAACTACAACTGGATATAAAGGAGATAGATTTGCTTAAGATATAATCATCTTAGAACTACTGAACAATCTTGAAAAAGTATTATAAGATAAGATGTAACTAGGACCACTTTTAAAAAATTGTGAGTGGAACCAGATGTCCATCACTGCTGGCTAAAACCATTGCTGGGTACATTTAGAACGTATTACTTTAATCCCAACATAAATGCAGGTTGCTACTGAAGAGGTGATTTACATCATCCACACAACGCTCATCAGCACATTCACAGCACAAATGAACATTTGTTTGGTCACTTGATGAATCAGAACAGGAAACTGATCCAGCTGAAAATTAATCCTTTACACTTTATGTTTATTTTGTTGTTTCCAGCTGGATCACTTCCCAGGCCCAGCTCATGCAACCTCAGCACTAAGAACTACACAAGAAAGGGACTAGGAACAAGTGGCTGCAGGTAGCGGAAAGGACATTCAGGTCAGTTAAAGCAGCCATGAAGCAACCACCTCAGAGCACAACAGTCAGTGGTTGTGCATCTTTATTAGTGTGGTGGCTAACACTTCTTAAATCTGTCACTATTTAAAGGCAAATTATATTCTGGCCTATTACATTTTGTCAAAAGGAACTCTGGATGAATCAAATTCCAGAGGTAAGAGTTTCTCTTAACTACCTAATACATTCAAAATACAATGTCCATGCTAGATTTTTTAAATTATATTTGAAAGATATTAATTAATGTGCATTAAAATTAAATCGCATTTAGCTGTTTTCAGTGAGCTCACTCTGTCGCTGTTCTCTGCTATCAATCTTTTTGGTCTTGCTCCTTTATCACTGTTACTGTTGTTTTTTGTTAACTGCAAGTGCTTATTACATGTTGTTTCCTTTTATGTATATATATTAAACCTTCCTTATCTCAACTCAAAAAGGCACTTTTAAACCTTTCTTTTCTTTGTCCACAACCCGCGGCAGAGGGAAGGGGGCGGGGAGCAGCGCGGCCACATGGCTTGGCTACCCTGCAGCCGCAGCTCTTATTAAACCAACACAGTGTCCCCATGCAGCCTAGTGTATTCTCTACCCAGCACTGGCACCACTTTTAGATCTAGAATTAATCCTTAATGCCTTAAATAGGCTCCATGCAATGGCCTGGTGGAGCACGGTACCGACACAACTGAAGCCTTCAAAAGCAAAGGCTTCTTTCAACGCCGCATTGCAGAAGGATACTGAAGATGCCATATGAACCACAGAGTGCAGACTTTTACTATTTTGTATTATTTCAATGGTGATAAAAGAACATAGCTCCTTCAGTTTCTGATGTATACAATTCACCAATTTTATTAGTCTGAGCTCTAACTTCTGTCTTCATTGTACAGGGTTGTGTTCACTGAAATATAAGAAAATCTGACATAAAGAAAAGGCTAGTAAGTCCCTCCTGTGTCTATTAGTGCAACAGAACTGCTCAGCTATAGAGGAGAAAGAAGGATTTAACTTTTTATCAATCAAATATGACCTATGCAGAACTACACCTTTACTGAACACTAGAAGAAAAGAATACAGTTTGATTTTCTGATCCCAGTTGTGTCTGCACATAAAGATTTTTGTTTATTTTTATTATTCTGAGTTCAATCACATTGTTGCAAATAAAATTCTAAAGAAAGAGAAAATAACCACAGATTATTTTTACTGGGAGAAGTGCAAATTTTATTCTGTAATTTTTTGAAAAGGCAAAGATAGCTTGTAGTAACTCACACTGAAATAAATAGAAAACAGATTAATCAATGCTGTCAAAAATCTCACACATAAATGTCTTCTCTAAAAACTTGGACTCCTTTAATTAAACCTGCCATAAGACAAAAATTTTCAGAAAACATCAAAGGTGAAAAATACTTATTTGTACGACATGCCCTCATGATTCTAAGTGGGCGATTGCTTACAATGACAATGGGACTGTTCAGCCTGGAAAGGAGAAGGCTCAGAGGGATCTTATCAATGTATACAAATATCTGAAGGGAGATGCAAAGAGGATGGAGCGAGGCTTTTTCCAGTGACAGGACAGGAGACAATGGGCACAAACAGAAATACATGAGGCTCTCTCTGAACATCAGGACACATTTTCTTACTGTGATGAGACTGAGCACTTGAAAAAGTTGCCCAGAGAGGTGGTGGAGTCTCCATCCTTGGAGTTATTGAGACCGCACCTCAAACACTGTGTTTGGTTTTGGGCCCCTGACTACAAGAAGGACACTGAGGTGCTAGAGCACATCCAAAGAAGAGCAGTTAACCTGGTGAAGGGTTTAGAGAACAAGTCTTACGAGGACTGGCTGAGGGAACTGGGGTTATTTGGTCTGGAGAAAAGGAGGCTCAGGGGAGACCTTACTACTCTTTACACCTACTTGAAAGGACATTATAGCGAGATGGGGGTCGGTCTGTCTTCCCAAGTAACAAATGAAAAGACGAAAGGAAATGGTCTCAAGTTGTGCCAAGGGAGGTTTAGATTGGATATCAGGAAAAATTTCTTCACCAAAACAGTTGCCAAACACAGGAAGAGGCTGCCTAGGGAAGTGGTAGACTCACCATCCCTTCAGGTATTTAAAACATGTGTAGATACAGCACTTAGGAACATCGTTTAGTGGTGGGCAGTGTTAGGTTTGTTGTTGGACTCGATCTTAAGGGTCCTTTCCAAACTTAATTATTCCAAGTGTCTATGACTCTATTCAAAATCTTTGTGGACATGACCCAGGGCAACCAGCTCTAGGTGACCCTGCCTGAGCAGTGGGGATGGACAGGGTGACTTCCCAGAAGTCCCTTCCATCCTCAGCCATCCTGCAATTCTGTGATTCTGTGACAACTAATGCACCACTGAAATAGAATATTCATGCACTGAATCATAAATATTAATTGTATAATTATGCTTACTATACTTACAGGAACTTGATATTAAAGTAGTATTAAAATAGTATAGTAAAGTATTAAAGTAGTAAAGAAAACATATGGAATCAAAGTCTTTACCTCAGCTAGGAGAAAGGAATGATGTTTGAAGTCCAAAAGGGCTGCCCATTGTATTGTCTACAGCTCTTTACCATCAGACCAAGTGAAATCTGCAGAAGCAGAAAAAGGGGCAAAACTTCATCAGATGAGGATTAAGAAGAGAAATTTGAACATGTTTAACAATGAAGCAAATACCTCTTACTTTTCCTATTATGGAATAAGTTGGGATTGCTATGATGAAGCATTTATAATTAACTGATGTAAACTGACAGATAGTTGATAGTTTCTCTTTGTTTAGACTGAAAGTTCTTAGTCTGGGGATTCTCACATTTCTTACTTTATGCTTTGAACCTGTGGCCATCTGTAAGCTCCCTGTGCACCTCTCCAGAGCTATACAGCACAATTTACATGAGGAGAAGGGTTCCCCTTATGCTCCAAAGCTCAAAAGTCTTTTCTATTTGTGACTCCAACTGCTTTTGTTCATAGCTCCTATTCAGGGTGCAATAGTCTGGGAATGATGGAAAAATACAACAGAAAAGATTGCAAGAGCACCTGTGATAAAAACAAGGCTGTTTGTTTAACAAAAATGGCTGTACACTTTTTCTGAGGTGTTCATTATGATTTCTGGAATACATGACTTGCAGTCAGAAGAATTAAGTCATTTTTGCCTCCTCTTCTATCAAATCCACAAGAAACTAATTGCATTGCACAGCTATTTTTAATATCTTATCCCTGTGCAATTTTAGTATGACTTTAGTTATAAGGTGCATGAAGGAAATATGCACAGCTTTAAAAAAAATAAGCAGCTTAAAAGCTAACACAGATATTGTTAACAGACAGACACTACACTAATATGCAATACCCATTCAAGACTTATTTATACCTTACATTAATGACTTTCAGAGGGAAGGAAAGAGAACTTTGAAACTGAAATCTTCAAACAGATAATACTTGAAGCTACTGAAGTCTTCAGAACTATTTTCCATAAAAGAGTAAGAAATACTGTTCAGAAATACTTCCAGATCTTTCCATATTCATAGCAATAAACTTCCGGCTACTCTTGATTCTGTACCTTCATTATTTGGCTCTTTGATTCTTTCAGCTAGAATCTACAGCACTATAGATGTAGCATGGGACAGACAACACTGTGTTATCCAGGAAGAAGGAGACTGCTCCAGACTGTAAGAAGACATCAGGACAATGGATGAAGGATGCCTTAACAATTAGCAATTATGATATGAAACTCAAGACTTCAGTCAGTGCTTCAGTGTCATTTAATTTGAGGCAAAATAGATTTTAATTGGTCTTAAAGAAGGAATTCCATTTCCATCACTAGTGAGGGCATTAAATATTTGACTATGTAGACTTTTGCAAAATCTGTTTAACTTAAGTATGATTAACAATTAAATTTCTTGCCTTCTAATTGTTCAAGAGTTTCTTTGATATCTTGTATTTAAACAAATAGGAAATTACCCTTGAGAATATGAGTTAATTATTTTCATTCAGCTAAATCACTGTATTGACAATTGTTTTCAAGTAAAGCTAAATTATCTTTTCAGTGTACCTTAAGTCAGAGCAGTCTGAACTTTTAACATCTGTACTAATTGGCCTAAACTGGATGAGTACACATAGAGCAGGCACTTGTTTTAGACTGATATTCAGAAACATAGCTTGTATTCTACCTGGTTTATGTCTTTGGGATTTCTCTCTTATTTCATAATGCCTAACCCAGTTTCTGGCAATAATGTGTATTGTCTGAGATTTTTTAGTGTGCATTTGCACTTTTAGATTGTTTTTATTGCCTAGTGTGAGTGAGAAAATGCACTCACAGATGCATTTTAAGAAGCAGGACCAATGCTTTCACATTAGTAAACCTGTGACTGAGAAACAGCAACACTTTCTATGCATTACTATGCAAAGATTTTCAGAAACACAGAATTGCTATGATTGGAAAAGACCTTTAAGATCATCAAGTCTAACCATTATCTATCTCTACCAGGCCCACTTCTATACTAGATCCTTGAGCATCCTATCTCGACAGCTTTTGAATACATCCAGGGATGGCAATTCAACCACTTCTCTGGGCAGCCTGTTCCAGTCTCAGTGTAGAATTTTTTCCTAATGTCTAACCTAACCCACCCCTGATGTAACTTGAGGTCATTTCCTCTTGTCCTATCAATTCTGACTTGTGAGAAGAGACCAACACCCACCTCTCTACAACCTCCTTTCAGGTAGTTGTAGGGAGCAATAAGGTCTCCCTCCAGCCTCCTTTTCTTCAGACTAAACAACTCCAAGTCCCTCAAAACAATCCCAAGTAACACAAACAACCCCAAGTCCTTCAATTTTGTTTCAGTGAGCATCATCACTTCAGGCTGAGATTTGAGGGAAGGATACACAGATTGGTGTATCAGCTGGTCTTAGAATGCTCAGCCAGATGTCAAGAAGACAAGACTATTCTGGGTGGCTACTCTGAAAGGGGGAATAAGTGAACCTTACAAAGTAAGGTTGTTACTATGCCTTCATTATGCCAATGATCAAAATTATGTAGTTTCTATTATGTCACTTGATATACCGTAAGCTTAGTTAAGTGTAGTGTATGTTTAGTTAAGTGTGACTGTGTACCAGTTGCTGATGCTGACCAGAAGAGAACAGCTCACTTCCATACTCCTAAATTATCTTAGCCCCTAAAGCAGCATGGGCACATACAAACTGCCTAGTGGAAATGATCTGCAGCATGTCACAAACTGAGCTTGGAAACTTAGTACCTAAACCTTCTCTCTTTTTTTTCCATTTTGTTTTGTTGGTTTGTTGTTTTTGTTTCTTTTTGGTTTGGTTTGGTTGGTTTGTTTGTTTTCTTACTGAGGGTGAAGAAATTTCCCTATGTTTTCTAGGTTTCAAAGATTTCTATCAGGACTTGCTTAAATTTTGTGTGCTTAGCAGTTTTGCAGATCAGGCCTTTCACATTCTACTTCCTCTATCTGCAGCTGTGGCTTTGTGCTTGAAACCTATGTGTGATCCAAATGAGAATGCAGATCAGTGGTGTGGAAAAAGAGTTCAGAGAAAAGAGCTGAAGTGCCTCACTTATGTCAGAGGTCTTAACTCTGGAGTCAAATGTAGATATTTGAAACACCAATTCTGCCAATTATGTTACATTCAGAGGTGAAAAACTGATCTGAAAGAACATTCCAGGGGGATGGCAAAGCATTAGAGGGCTTAGAGGGTGTTAGGTCTCTCCAAGAGTTCCAGAACTTGAGGCAGTGTAGGCATTACATCATTGTACTTGCTTACCTCTGGGAATCCTGTCCTCCAATTAATTGATCACAGTTAGAGGGCAGAAAAAGAAGAGTTAAGCTTTGGAGATGCTGATTCAGATTCCTTCTATAGAAACTGAGATTCTTCCATGTTTTCAGTAGTCCTGGCAGCAAATGCATGGGCATGGTGCAGCCTTCTGTGAAAGGCAAGCAAACTGCTCCCACTTCTGAAGAGGTGCAAAATAGGTTCCTTTCAGTCTTGCTCTGCTTCATGAAACTCCAGCCCAAAAGTAAGGATTTTTAACTGAAATTTTGGAAAGTGCAAAGCGCTGAATTGACCCCTTTTGCACAGAAGTAAATCTTACTTATATGTAGAAGCAATCAACTTAGGTTGCTGGATAACACCTGGAACAAAAAGGCCCCACTGTGCAGACATCTCAGTTGCAATCAATAAGCATGGGAAGGTGAAGTATTAGGTAAAGAAGGCAATGCTGTGCTCTCATTCTGTTGCCTTTCCAAATTGTAAATGTGAGTTTACAGCTGATTTGCCTTATTAGTAGAAACTTTTGCCCCTCCCTTACACCATCTTCGAGAAACCACTAGCTCTTACTGTTACTTTTGAGTAACACCTCTGTTTGTGGGAGGGAGATTGTTTACTAGAACTAAACCTTAGCCTTCTTCCATGCACTGGGGAGGTTCAAATGGGCAAGCCTAGGTACAAGGCAAATTTCAGCCTAGCTAATTTTACTACTAGACAGTGGAAAAAACCCTTTCAGCGTGGGCTAACAGGGTGGGTAATCTGTTTGTCATCTAGTAAGCAAAAAGGGAGTCTGTAAATCTTAGGGCAGATGGTAGATTTATGTTACAGTCTGTGTTCTTTTCATGGGATTTATTACCATATGTGCTGCTTCTATTTTACCATCCTTCTGTTTTGATTACTGATACAACTCTATTTGAATGCAAGAAGGATTAGGGCTCAGTGTAATGACTCCAAGTCAAGTTCCAAAAGAGCAATAAGCAGTGCACTCATCCTTAATGGAAAGATGGTACCAGATCAAAAGTTAAAATTATGTGAAATAAATTATGAAATTGATTTAGTTATCTAGTGTTTTATATGCTGCATCCTGGGATTTGAATTCTTCAAAGAAGTGGTTAAAGGCCACGAAAAGCTTTTAAGAACATTCATGCTAAATTAGCATTTATTAGCATTAGTATTAGCATTTAGTTACACACTCAAATCCTCAAGGCAGCTGGCAACTTGGAAGCCTTCTTGGGTGGACTGTGAGACAGGTGTCTCCTCTGTGTCTCTTCATTCCAAGCTTCAGTACTATTATTCCTGTTCTTCCTCCATCCCCTCATCCCCTTCTTGCCTGTCTCTTGCTTCATTTCAGGTAGTTAACTTCAAGAGATAGGAAAGGAACAGCTGAAAGGTAAAAACATTCAGCCAAAGATGAAGTCAAATATACCTTTATTTCCCTGAAGAAGCAAGGGCCTGTCACAAGGTTGCAGAATAAGAAAAAGAATTAGTGTATCTCACTGGAAGTCAGAAATACTTTTGCAAGCAGCCCAGAAGAGATCTGTGATTTCAGTATCCATTTTAGAAGTATGAGAAGATTCTCTGTTTGACATCCTATGGCTCAGTGATCTCCTGCATACCTTTATAATTAGGAAAAGGATGGCCAGCATCTAACCCTTAAAAAACAACTATGGTTATGGTGCTACCTGTGTTGAGCGATAAAGTGCCCCAGGCTTACTCATAAAAACCGTAATCTTTCCTGGTTTTCATTTGGTTTAATTTGGTTGAGGAAAAGGGGAATCCACCTTTCCGAATATCTAGTTTGGGTTTCTTCTATCTATATTCTGGAATGAAAGAGGTTCATTTCACATTATTGATATCTCATTATGGTCTTTTCTATTCAGAAAAATAGAATGTGACTTATGGACAGCCTAGGACGGCTAATAATCAAAGAGTTGTGTATTTATTTTTTCTGTTTATTTAATGTGATATAGATACTAAAGTTATGGCAAACATGCTGGAGAGGATAATCACAGCTCACTCAAATCTGTGTATACTTTACGCATGAAACTTGGCAGAGCCAATTAGAGTCAGTAAATCCCCACATGGAGCATCCACTACTGACACACATGATCGTTTGTATTTAAAATAAAGAGACCAACTAGATACCAAGAGGTGCCAGAAGAAGGGTTAGTTTTCAAGTTTCTTGTATTTTTGAAGTTTAACATCTGAAAACACTTGTCATGCCACAGGGTAAATTATGACAAAAATCAGTCAGAAACACAAGGCCTCACCTAAAGTTCATGTGTCTCCTATCAAGGCATTTTATAAATAAAGGTAACTTTTAAACAAAGTTTAAAATTCAATTTTAATGTTAATTTAAACAAATTACAATAACAGAAATGGAATTTTCACATTGAAAGCCTACTGCAATGATGCTTGAGAAACCCTCAATATACGTGTCTGCTCATACTCAGTACAAGTACTAGCAATCATCATGCTAACCTCAAAGAAGCTGGCTTGGAAACCTTTTACAGTCTGGCCACAGTCACACAGCTTAGTGGAAGCTAAATTTAGCCTGGTAAATACTGGTTCTTAACTCAATGCTGCTTTGAGTGGACAGCTCTTGATTCTCAGGCCAGGTTTTATGAACTTTTGTAGTTCAGAGCAAGCCATAATCTTTAATATCCTGTAGAAAAGTACCCCAGTATGACATGGAGACTACACTGGGTGAAAGATCCTGTCTGATGTAGGAGGGGGTACAAATGATTTTCTGAGCCAGTTATGAAGAGAAGAAACCTGAGTGCCAACCCTTATCACATCTTCACATTGCAATGCAGGATTTTTATTTAACTGCTATCTGTGTGTGCAAATGTTTATTAAGCAAATGTTCATACCTTCATTATTTCCCTCAAACATTGGGCCTCACTTTCTTAAACATTGCCCCCTTAGAGCTTTCAGAAGCCATACAATTACTGTACTTGGGCAAACAAATCACTACTACATGACACTCCTAATAACAGCAGGATCCTGGGCAACAGACTTTGAAAGCTGACATATAAGTCAACATAAAAAACAAGCAATAACATCCACCTTCATCTTTTGAAGTTATTACAAGTTTTTTTCAAGGTAAATACTACTGGTAGTGAGCTGACAGCTAATTATACCAAATAGAAAATGGTAACTACAGAAACATTTACAACAAATGCCCCTAAATACTTCAGGTGAATGTCTATAACAATGCATGCCAGAGCGAGGAGGCTCTCTGGGGAGGAGTAATGAGGAAATATCACCGCTGCAGAAGGAAAATATCTATTTTTACTAGTAGTAGTTTTTCTTGTGAAGATCTAATTATAAATACTGTTTCCCCATTTCTTTCAGTAGGTTCCAATAACTCTGAAGCCTTCCAAAATCATCAATCAAATGATAAGTTATCAATTCCCAGAAAAATTAGAGTAAAAGCAAAGTGCTGGTCATTTTCACTGTTCTGTTATTGCAAACCTGATGTCTTTTCAAAAATATACAAAAAGTTGACTATATGCTTTTTAGTTAATCTGCATTAGCAGTCTCTTCCACCATGTATTATTGTCCCTGGAAAAAATACCTCCAGAATACAAATAATACCAGATGAACTCTGTGTTTTGGAGAGTATTTTGGAGACAGTTCGATAATGAGACAATAGTGGGAGTTAACATATGTGATTAAAGTGTCATATATCTCACATTAAAAAGAGAGTTAATTAGACAATTATCTAAAAGCTAATTAACCTTGGAGTGGCACATATAGAAGATGCTTTTTGATGCTGAAAAATCAGTGAAAATTCCTGTTGTTGATGAAAATACTGCTATGGGTGAAGATAGGTAAGTATAGTGACACATCTGAATAAAGTCTCTGTCTCAGTCTTGTTCTCACAAATACTTAAGCCACTTACATCATGATATTGGGATGCTGTCTACAGCTTGATGATGTCTCTTTTTAAAGAAGCTCAGACTTCTGAAAAACTGTTAATCACATCAGTCAGTCAAAGATAAGCTATTAACACATTTCTAGGGAGCTGTCTCAAATTAAAAAAAAAAAAATCCTAAAAATGACACTTGCTGGCGAAACACTTCCAAATACTCAGTCTGTCAGAAATACTCCTTCATATATTTAATATGATATCACATCTTTCATAACTCATATCTATATAAAGAGTTCATAAGAACTGGCATCCTTAATTCTATATCAAAATTATCACAGCAGCTAGAGTCAGAAATAGCTAGTGGGTCACCCACCAATCATCTCCCTGCCAATATTTATGGCTACTCTTGTGGATGTTACATGTTGACCAAACTCAGTTAATGAATATGTTAACCTTTGTGTTCTCGAGAGTGCCAGTGCATGCAGTCTTTGCCATCCCTTAATACTTCAGTTTTAATGTTTTTCACTGTTACAAACTTCAATCTCCTTTATCTTTTGAAACGTTAATTTTCTGTTAAGATCTGAATTACATGTAATCTAGTCAATATCTAGTATCACCTCCCTTTCTGAGGAGAATACAGATTTGATTCATGTAATGAAACTGCTAATTCCGAGCCTTATTTTCAGACATCAACAGGCTGTTAAGAGTCACATGTGTCCATCACTTGATTTAATGCTTCTTATTTATTAGATGACAATACCTGTAGGATTTTGCTCATTGATGGTTTCCAGCTTGAGATGAGATGTTTAGGACAAGCATCCTGTCTCAAAATGATACCAAACACAATAGACCTCTCTCCCTCAGCTGCAGCTATTGTGGAATTACTGTAATATTTTGTAATTAATTATGGTGAGCAAGGTATTTGTGTATTCTCCCTTTGAATGTTATTACTAGATATCCTTAAAATAGCCACTGATGACCAAAGCTGTGCTGAATTAAGCATTACTGGGTACAGTTAGGTTGATGATTGGACATGATCTTAAAGGTCTTTTACAACCTAAATGATTCCATGATTCCGTGAGTTCTATTGTGGCAAGTCCTGAACAAATATATAATAAGTAATTAAGCAATGTTGATAATTTTTAGATGGATTTGCTGAGGGATTCCATCTTCTTTGTAGTGAATTCTAGAAGTATTCACATGTATTAAACAAGTAATTTATAGAATCATAGAATCCTTACAGAAAAGACCTCTAAGATCATCAAGTCCAACTGTCAACCCATTACTACTGTGACCACTATGTTTTTGATATAAGAAAGCACTATCAAAACAAAGTAACCGCCCCCAACAAAGAAAAATATCCTTTCACTACCCATCCCAGTGACAACAGTCTAGGTAAGGATTACTTTGGCATTTGGCATGACCTAAAGAACAACAGCAGTAAATCTCCTTCCTTCACCAAAGTTGCAACCAGTCTGCACATACTATGTATTGGATTACTTACCCAGAACTCCACTGGGTGTATTTTAGGTTGTGATTTGGTTTGGTTAGGTTGCCTACTGGTAATAAACACTGTTACAGTATGCTTTCTGAAAACTACACGCTATTCTATAATTTCCTTTTATCTTGTGCTTTGATCTAAAATGACATCCTAGAACATTGCCAATCCATAAATTAAAATGTTATTTGAATCATTAAAAAGGCACATTGTATGGTATTGTTCCTAATACTGACTTTTTGTTGAATCCTGACACCTACTTCCCCACAATTAGTTTGAGTAATTACTCTTTAGCTCATAATAACTAAGCCCATTAATTTTATTTCTAATATAGAGGCATAAGAGGGCTGTTGCCCAGCAGCCCTAATTTTAATAGAAACAAAAATTAATTTCAGTAAATTATGGAAGGAAGGGAGGATATCAAATATAATTGCAAGCTGTTTTGGGTCAGTTTAATTGCTGGGTTGTTATTCAGTTCAGTCCACTTTGTCTGTATCTCATCTCTATTCACTCTTCTCTGTTTCCAGTAAAAACTGAGAGAAACCAACAGTTAAATACTTCAGCACAGTCCCCAATTTAGAGCTCATTATACCTAAAGATCAATGACTGCTTGCAAAATGTTAATAGCTCATGGATAAATGAAGCTGCCTTTCCCATTCATTCCCAGAAATGCAATTCAGAAAAACCTTTAGAATAATTAGGAACAAACATTCTGCAAAAACATCCAGAGATTTTTACCTTGCTACCTGCTCAGAACATACTGATCAAAATGAGTTTCATAATGCTCCAAGCACTACCAGTGAATTACTTACTCATTACATAAATTGGCTTTTATGAGTTGTTAGTTTTTATAATTTGTTTACACCATTTCCATAGTTACTGGTGAAATCTTTGTTGACCAATAAGCTTTTCGATAAGATGTATCATTTCAGTTTATATGTTAATGAAGTAATATGAAAAATTACGTGTTCCAGTAATGAAATAAATTTCCCTATTAAAGATTTAATCTCATTTCATCAGCACTTGATCTGTAGCAGTCATGAAGATAAATGTCACCACCATTAATTAAAATCTCCTCAGTAACGTCTCACACTTCTTGTGAGTTAACTATTATTTTCTGTATTCTTACCTCCTAAATTCCTCAAACTTTTTACAAGTTAAAAAAGAACTGCAGTCATTTCAAGATAGTGCATTCTGTTTAGGTAGTTTAGATATCTTGCTTTAGCCATCTCTTTTTGTTACACATCTCCTCACAAGCTTTATGCTTGGGCCTCTGCTGGCACTCTGACGCTAGCTTTTTGGGGCTGGAGGCAGGACATCCCTCATTGAATGGGATTGACTGTGGAAATCTCTCCCTCTGCTGGTCATTCGAAACTCTTGCTTTTACAGTTTATAGTCTCAATCCAGGATTTACCAGATGACTTTAATCTACGCTTTTATCTTTTCCTATTTGTTTGGTGGCTCACTGTCTGGAAGCACAGTCAGTACTTTGCTTTACATAAAGCATATTTTTATAGGGAACAAGAAATACTGTCCACATGATTGTGTTGAGCTCAGAAAACTAAGAGAGACAGAGAAAGACTTAATGAAAAGAGGAGATACTTAGTAAACAAATAGAAGAAGAAAAGCAGTGCCAGATTAAAAAAAATACTGAACACAAATAAGAAAAGGGTAAATGAAAACCAGGACACAAGAATATTAGTACCTCAACAAGGTAAGAAATTCAAAAGAGTGCAAAGGGGACAAGGAAAATGTCTTAGAATTATTACTACAGAAAAAATACATAGGCTAAGCAGATACCAAAACATGCATTAAAAAATAAGTTAGGAGAAACATTGAAAACAATAATAATAATAAAAATGCAGATACCTAGAGCTGAATTCTGTGGATACCCCAAACATGCACTTTCTACAAGGCAGTGTGAAACATGTATGTATCTTGTGTAGTGTAGGATTGTAATAGAGCCATCAGTTTAGAACAGGACAGCACTGCTCCTGATCACTGACAGTTCAACCTCTTGGAAGATTATGGATACTTGAAAATACAGTTTTCCTGAATTTCTACTTTATTTTTAAAATGTTACATTAAAAAGATGCCAAAGCACACATCTGATTTGTTAGGTTAGGAGACCAATTAAAGGACCATCAAAGGACAAAGCATTGGCTG
Organism: Eurystomus glaucurus suahelicus; assembly: GCA_032159205.1. Taxonomy (NCBI): domain Eukaryota; kingdom Metazoa; phylum Chordata; class Aves; order Coraciiformes; family Coraciidae; genus Eurystomus; species Eurystomus glaucurus. The sequence goes on along the minus strand of JAVFHW010053019.1, from coordinate 13,948 downwards.
AAGACTGAAGAATTATGATGACATGCCAACTGTATATTGCATTGGCACTGTTACACAGTAGCATAATTTAAGAGTTCCAGTCACAGAACCAGTCTCTGTCATGCTCATCCCTGAAGATACACAGACACAAAAAAAATCAGTGCACCTGCCCTGAGGATTTTCAGTTTGAGTAACAAGAGGGCCATCTGAGTGGATGTGGGAGGCAGGAGTTGCATGTACTATAATATTATAAAGAGTGCAAAGATTACATTGATTGTAAAGATTATGTTGTGAAGATGTGGTGTTTCATGTTATTTTTGCTACGTCTTGACTGACTGGACATCTACTGTCATTGTTTAGATCCAGCCAGGACCTGAGCACCACACGGCTGCTCTACTCACCTTCCTCCCCGACCCTTCCCCACAATGGAAAGGAGAATAGGCAGAAAAAGGCATCTATAGCCTTTCTGGGCAATAGATGTTTCAGTGTGTCACCACTCGCACCGTAAAAAATTTCTTCCGTATATCTACTCTGATTCTACCCTCTCCTTGCCCTCTCTCAATGAGGCCTGCTAAAAAAATTGTCCCTATCTCTCCTGTAGACTCCCTTTAAGTATAGAAAGGCCACAATAGGTCTACCCAGAGCCTTCTCTTCTCCAGGCTGAACAATCCCAACACTTCAAGCCTTTCCTCATGGAAGAGGTGTTTCAGCCCTCTGATCATTTCTGTGGCCCTCCTCTGGGTCTGCTCTAAAAAGTCCATGTCTTTTTTGTGCTGAGGACTCCAGGGCTGGACACAGTTCTCCAGGTGAGGTCTCAAGAAAGTGGAGTAGAGAGGGAGAATCACCTCCCTTGACCTGCTGGCCACACTTCTTTTGATGCAGCCCAGGATGCAGTTGTGCCTTCTGGGCTGCAAGTGTATGTTGCCAGCTCATCTGCCAGTACCCACAAGTCCTACTCCACAGGGCTTCTCTCAACCCCTTCATCCTCCAGCCTGTAATGATACTGAGGATTGTCCCAACCCAGGTGCAGAACCTTGCACCTAGCTGTGTTGAACTTCATGAAGTTCACATAGGCCCACTTCTCCAGCTTGTCCATGTCCCTCTGGATGGCATCTCTTCCCTCTAGTGTGTCAACCACACCATCCAGCTTGGTGTCATCTGCAAACTTGATAAAGGTGCACTCAATCTCACTGTCCATGTCATTGATGAAGATATTAAACAGGACTGGTCCCAGTAAGGACCCCTGAGGGACACCACTTATCACCAGTCTCCATCTGGATATTGAGCTGTTGACCACTATCCGCTGGATGTTACCATCCAACCAATTCCTCATCCACTGAACAGTCCAAACATCAAATCCATATCTCTCCAATTTAGACAGAAGGATCTTGTGGGGGCCCACGTCCACGGCCTTAAGAGAAATCCAGATAGATGACATCTCTAGCTCTTCCCTTGTCCACTAACGTTGTCAATCCATCACAGAAGGCCACTAGGTTAGTCAGGCAGGACTTGCCCTTGGTGAAGCCATGCTATCTGTCTCGAATCACCTCCCTGTCCTCCATGTGCCTTACCATAGCTTCCAGGAGGATCTGTTCCACGACCTTTCCAGGCACAGCCATGAGGCTGACAGGTCAATAGTTCCAAAGGTCCTCCTTTCCACCTTTTTTAAAAACAGGTGCAATGTTTCCTTTGTTCCAGTCACCAGGGACTTCACCTGACTGCCAGGACTTCTCAAATATCATGGAGAGTGTCTTGGTAACTAGATCAGCCAATTCCCTCAGGACTTTGGAATGCAGCTTGTCAGGACCCAGAGCCTTATGTACGTTCATGCTCCTCAGGTGGTCTCAAACGTGATCTTCTCTTACAGTGGGAAGGACTTTGCTCCCCCAGTGCCTGTCTTGCTGTCCATCCCTTTGAGACGTGTGAGAAGAGACACTGCCAGTTAAGATTGAGGCAAAATAATTGCCGAGAACCTCAGCCTTTTCCTCATCTGTCATTCCCAGATGTGCTAACACATGTTTCCCGGATGGATTTGTTTTCCCATGGTAGAATGCAGTAAGGTGGTTTTCTAATTATTGTGAAAATAAAAATATTTTTGAGAAATACAGATTTATCATAAACAAGATTCTGAGTTTAAATTATCTTTTCTTTTTTCCAGTAGAAAGTCCAAATGTAATATCCAAGACCGTTTTAAAAAATACTGATAATCTCTCTGCTATTAAGGCTTGAGAAATACAGTGATTTGTTAAGAAAGTTAGAGTGCCTGGATGTTTGTATTGTACCAAAGTTCATCTCTCTATACTAGTTTCCATATTTCACAGTTCAAAAAGTTGTTCTTTGTCCCAATAGAAAACACATAGAAAAACAGTCTATATGCCAGGATGCGAGAATATGCCTTGTTACCAGATATAGAGATTGTGGGAACTGTTTTCTTTTCCCTTTTTTCTTCCCTTCCCCCTTCTCCCTTTCCTTTGCCCTCTCCTTTTCCTCCTTCTCTTTTTCTTCCTCCTTTCCATTTTTAAAACTTACTTATTTTATGGTAATCATGATAATTAGGTCAGGTTTCATACAGAATGGGGAAAGACAGGAAAGGTTTCTTGAAATTGAGCCTGCTATAGCTTTTCTACCTCATATCTTTTAAAGATTCTGCTGAACAGTGTCAAATATTCATCACCTGATCAGCTCACTATATTTTCCTATCTGGAAAGTCTCATGTTTAAACCTTTATGATCAGCTACTATTTATTTTGGGCTCATTAAACAATCGTGTGTCCTGACAGATTGACAGGAAAGCACATTTATCACAGTGTGTAACACGCATATGACAAATAATGCATAAATAATGCATATGAACAGTCAGCTCTACAGGGCTAATGAAAGCTGTTTAACATCAGGATGCTGCGTACATTTTAAGTATGGGTTTGGCAAAACAACCAGCAGTTGAAGGAGTGAAGGCAGATGGAAATAAAACTTAACTGCAGACAACTGTTACCTTACAGAAGAACAGGTATGACCACATTCTCATTACCTTCCATGGAATTATTTTTTACTTGCAGGTTTTTTTCCCCACTATTAACAGAAGTCATTTTTTCATTGTCTTATTACTCACTAGAAGTTTTGACAATAAGCAAAGTTCATAGCTTCAGCATAATTTAAGTTTCATTATCCAATTCATGGGCATATTTTTAATGCGCAAAAAAGAGGGAAGTTATGTATATCAAACTGCACCACCTTTGCAACTGCTGGAAGTTGTCTCTGGGTATAAGAATCCAAGGAAAGAGCTCATGTTGTTACCAGCTACATCCTGACATACTGGCCATTTAATGACTTAGGTTTCAAAACAGCAGTTCTTACTGATTTATTGATAAAAAGGTGCATTTTTGACACCTTCTTCCAGAAATGATGTAATAATCAATAGCTCTGAAGTGGGGAGGATGGTGTCCTTGTGCTCTCACTCCTGATGAGAAGGCAGGCATGGGAGACATCAGGCCTTTGGGGGATGGCACAAGGGACAGACCAGATAATGGTACAGTTCAACTACCATTGCTTTTTTGAACTTCCCACTGTCAGGACAGAACAAGCCCCCAAGCAGGTAATTTCTGGATGCAGGTATGGGTTTTGAAAACCAAAATGGAAACAGCCATTCTCTTCCCAGAAAAGGTTGCACACACACTTGAAAAGACGGAGGTGATGAGAAGACAGCATGGACTGATTGCTGTTGCTGTGGGTTCCCATGTGTTCGGAAACTCTTGCCAAGTCCCTGGCTAGCAATGCTCTCTCTTCATGCACCACAAAGTGCATCAACACCAGGGCTCCACACAGATCTCCCAAGATCGCCTGCAACACAATCAGATCACACCAGGAAAGCTTTTCCAGTGAAGGACACCTCTGCTAAAGACAGAGTATGCCTGAGGAAGAGTTTAATTCAAGGCATTCCTACCTTCTGTCAGGGAGATCAAGGCAGAGGGGATTGTGCCTCCCAGGGCCTGAGCTCCACCCTCCGTCCCATCCACATGCCCAAAGGGGTGCTCCCACACACCAGCTCTTGAGCCTCATGGCCCAGAACAGCACACAGCCATTGCCAGCAGCAGGGCACAAGCTGTGCATGGAGTGCACAAGACCTTTTAGCTGAGGCTGCTCAGAATTGCTCTGCCAGTATGTGGCCTGGGCAGCCTGGAGCTGGGCTTTCACAGGGCTGAGATGCCACAGCACTTTCTTTGTTGACCAGGTGGCCATGGTGCCTTCATTGCATGTTTGCTCACCTTGGTAGGGTGCAACCTTGGTCTACATAGAGACCAGCACTAAGATGCATTTCTGTGAAGGAGGTATCGGGTGCAACTATAAGAAGCAAGCAGCAAAGGCTGGCATGAGAGAAAGCCTCAAGATGTCAGGGCAGAGAGTGAAGCATGGAGGAGGCAAGGTCTGAGCTCATGAGTGTTGTGGCACAGGATGGACTTGGAGACCTTTCCACCCTGGCAAAGGGCTGCATGGCTGTGCCTCTACTACCAGATGGGTCCCATCCACATCAGGCTGCAGCAGTCACACAAGACGGAAGGTTTGCACAGAACCAGGAGAAGAAGGAGAAAGTATCATAGGGGGGGATAGTAATACCAGCTGCATTGTTTGTAATGAGAGACTAAGATTTTTCCTTCATTTTTCATAGTTTCATTTTCTTCCTTTATAATGAGATTACTAATAAGTGTCTCCAAGTCCTCCTGGGGGCTAGTGCAGCTAGCTGGACCAGCCCTGGTTTTGATGGCTTCTGGGGCATCCTAGTGTTGCCCGAGGCATGGCCTCTTGTGGGCTGAAGAGGCCTAGAAGCTACTGGCCCTCCTCTCTGGGGGGCACTGGGACCACTCAGGTGAGTCATCTCTGCTCTGGCCAGCAGCAGAGGGATCTGCCACTGCCTGTCCCAGCTCCTTGTGGGGCTCCTCCTGCTCCCTGGGGTGGGGGCAGAAGTCCCTCTACATGGAGGCAGCAGGGGCTACCACGGGGCTGTCCTACTCCTCCTCGGCAGCATAGGAGTCCAGGAGGCCAAACGGCTGGAGGATCTCTCTGCACCAGTCTGCAGTGACATTGATGAGATAGCATACAAATGTCACTGTTTGGTTTTGCAGGAAGGGCTCCATCTCCCAGACCAAGGCCTCCTCATCCAGCCTATAGCAGCACAGATTTACCCAGTACCCTGTGCTGCAGACACCTCCTACCAGCATGCTCTGTACAGCACCTGGTTCAGCCAGGGCAGCAGGGGCTCGATGGTTTCCAAGCGGTCCCAGAAGAGGCCTGCCCAGACCTCAGGCTGGAAGCCAGCCACAGTAAGTCCTGGGCACTGGCCCCACAGCCCCCTGCTCATCCTGATGGCTAGCAACCAATGGATCTGAGGGGTGTTCAAAGACCATCTCCAAAAAAGATGACTTTCATGATAAATCTCAAGCCAATCTCTTGCATTAAATCTGATTAAGCATAGGTAGGAACGAACATACTTTCATTTCTGGTTGTTCTTAGGCCCTGCCTGGAGCAATAGTCTGCAGGAATATGGGACTTTCTCACTGTGATAGACAAGACCATCACAACTTTTTTTACATCAATTACAGAGAGGTGGAGGATTCCAAAGTACCTTAATTACAGTGAGTTATTTCCTCATAGTATGTAAGGATAAGTCCCAGCAACTAGTATAGGAAATCTCAAAATAACTATTTCAGAATTTATTTCAGTTTTCAAAAAGTGAAGCATAAAGTGGGCTTTCTTGAAGGAATGCTCTTTGTGCTAAGGAAAATATAAAATGCTAGGTCATGTCTAGCTCCTGCACGACCTATCTAGTGAGATCCTAGAGAACTATGAAGAAGTGGCTGTCAAAGAGTGCAGAGTACAACATGATGTTACCACATTTTTAAATTCACACATAAGACTAGACAACAAACACCATAAGGTACATGGAGGCAGATGAAAAAATGTAATCAGTTCCCATATTCCTTGAACTTAGAAATCAGCCACTCTTCTATGGCTTGAACATGTTTGACTGCAAGCAGAAGCTGTCTAGAGATTACATAGCTAAAGCATGGCAGAGAGAAAGGCATTAGTAATCTTCACTGTCTAAGAAGCCATGTTAGGAAGCCCAAAAGAACAGGTACAAATTGCACAGGAAATGCCTGGGATATGGCAGAAGCACAGAGCTCACTTTCAGAGATTTGCAGAGAGTTGTTCACTACAGGAAACTGATGCCCACAGAGGTTTTATCTGATTTTCTTTCCCTACTCATGTTTTGCCAATTACCCAGCCCAGCACCAAAAACACCACCACCACGAGGAGGCAGATGCATAAGCAGATAGAGATTTTATTATCTATCGCCACGGGGCGCAGAAATGACACTACATGGCTGGCAATAGAAGAGAGAAACCCACTCACCGCGGGTGATATAACAAAAGGAAAACCGAACTTAACTACAAACTCAATAATAGAAGGGAAAAGAAACCAGGCAATCACCTCAACAATCGAGGGGGAGATTAACCATACCCCAAATATCACCATAGCCATGCACAAACCACCCTGGCAAATACCCGAGAGGTGTACCGGCAGTACATGGTACATTCCACAAAGGTACATGGCTAAACTACGACAGACACCAAAAGGATAAGCAATCAAATCCATTACCAGTATTACCCTTGTCCTGTCCAATATACTCGTTCTGTCCCGCCGTTGCTGGGGAATCCTGGTTGCAGCGAGCAGTTGGGGGGGCCTCAGGGAAAAACCCTGTGTGGTGCATCCACCCACAAGTTGGCTTTTTCCTCCAGTTCACTACAAGCAGGGCCAGCTTTTATACTGTTGGATAAACAATTCAAGGCAATCCTCAAAAATAACTTCAAAAGCGGGACACCTGCTATTTTTCCTCCTTGTTGGGTTCCATCCAAGGTCCGCCAAGCCTGGGAAGAAACTCAAAGAGGAGGAGGCACCTCTATCTGCTTTGGTCTGTTTCTCAGGATAGCTGTGTGTCTGTTCTCACACCTAATCAGCTAATTTCCCAGCAGAGAAAATCCTCTGCTGGTTTCAGTCATACTGTCTGGTTGTGAGATTCATCCATATGTCAACTTTAATTCAGGGCCTATTGCTCAGGCCCTAGCACTTCAATTCATCATCTTTGAAAACTGAAATACTTGGACAAATCAGAACATTTACTTTTTGGGCATCTGAGATACACTTCAATTGAATATTAGGACCCCATTCAGCTGCAAGTAAATAAGGTCCTAGACCCATTTGAGATGTCTTCAGGCACTAAGCTGGGCCCTCCAGCTGCTGCTCCAAAGGGCCGTGTCATATCTGCCAGTATCATAAATACGTGAACATTTTAAGATGCACTGAAGACTTAATATATATTGTGGGTATTTCAATTAAGCCTTGTATCAAAATCATAAAAAAGAATGAGAGTACCAGCTTTTCACAGCCAAGCAGCTCTTAAAGTGCCTGCAGTTTATAATGTCCACATTATGAACTACAAAATTTGTTAAATATTTAAGCCTAGTGTCTTGCTCAGAAACTATGGTCACATAGCTTTATCCTTAAGTCTGCTGTGGCTTAAGCCTGAAGTGAGGATGTGACCAAACCATGTGGAAGGCCATAAAAGCAACTGCTCTGTTAGTCTGTAGCATAAGTGTTTCTACCTAAAGAGAGCTCAGCCTTATGATTACATAGATGTATATTCTTACTCACTAGCTCTGGCAGCACCCTTCTCAGAGCTGGAACAGAGAACCACCCTTTAAGAAATATCCCTCTTCACTGACTCTGTGAGACACATAGCTGCCCTGAAACACCTCACTAAAGCAGGGAGTTTCCTTTCAGCCCAGCAGCACTTACTTTTGGCAACCAAAATGGTCACTTTAACAGGTCCCTTTGTTGGGATAAACCAAAGTTTACATTTAAGGACTACAGAAAGGCTTCCATGGCAAAAGCAGTGAGCAACACTCAATTTATATAAAACCTAGTAACAAATAACTAAAGTGAAAACATTGCATTGTTTACTATATCTTCTTATATTACACATTTGAGATGACTGTATGATAAGAAGAGAATTTTGGATCTCTGTGAGATCTGGCAGGAGAATTTATAGGCATCATATTTCAGTAATAGTAAAAATATTATGCGCAATCAGACATGAGTAGGAGGTTCTTCTGACTACAACAAAAGAGTATCTGAACACAGTAACATGTTAGAAAAATAAAGCTTCCAAGTCCTGTGTTTTGCTTTTGTTATGCCATCAAATTGCATATACCAAGCACAACATAGCATTTGTCAGACCACAATTCTCAAATCAGAAACTGTGAAATACAAATAATTAACATAATTTTCCAAAAAGTAAAGCTAGAAATTGCCTCAAAATTATTTATGCAGACAACTGAAATTGATATCTGAATGAGGATATCACCCTCTGTGCCTAAGACAAGTAAGTTTTTCATAACTGAACATTTTAATTATGTAACTTAAACTGGAACATGTACATAAATAAGGTAACTCAGAAGTAATTTAAACAGCAGATGATGCTGGTGTCTTATGATTAAAGCTAAAACTTCACCAAATAGAAATTACTATACAGAGATATTCACAATGCTTGAGTGACAGCAGCATTGAAAAAACAAACAAACAAACAAGCAAAACCTCCTTTGTATCCCTTCTAAAGGATATAAAAGATATTTTTAGACTTCTTACCAATTTTTTTTTTATATATACATATTAAGCACTGACACAGCAGTGCATCTCATGTAACAGGAAAATCAGGACTAAGCACACAGAGACACACTCAGTCACAGGTAGCAAATTACCAAGGATAATCTCCTTTTCCCAGAAGATGGAAGATTAAGAAAATAAAAAAGAGAAAGAAACACAAACAAAGCAAACAAATAAAAAAAAACCCTGGGAGTGTAGTAAGAGAGGACTGGAAAGAACCTTCCAGATCTTCAAGTCCCACCACCAACCACTTTCAGCTTGATACCACACAGCTGTACTTCATCTTCAATTTAGCTGGTGTTTTTTCGCCAATACTTTTCTTAGGAAGCTCTTCCAGTAATCTCCCTAGTGGAAAAACTACAACTTTTCAATTTCCACCCTAAATTTCTTAATGGCCAATTCATACTAGTTTTTTTTAACATACATCTTCTAGGCTACATAAGGCTGTCATCCTTTATTTCCTCACTGGTGACCTACCAAGAAAAACTTTTCTCAGCATTTGTTTTGCTGAACTGAGTAAGCGAAGACCTTTCTGTCTTTCCACAGAGCAGGCTCTATCCATTTTGATAATCTTAGTATTATTTCTTTGTGCCTACACTAGCCCCAATTTCTTTCTTGAAAAATGGTATCTGTGTTATTTCAGATAAAGAATTACCAGAGCATTGATAGTCCCTTATATGTACTGGAAATATACCTGCAGTCCAGGTTACAATCTGCCTTTTCAGATCTACATCACACTGCCAATACACAGACATCCTGTGACCAGTTAGTGTGCTTCAATACTTCAGCGTTTTACTGCTTCCGTTTGATGAATCCTCAGCTAACAGTAGAAATTCTTGTCAGCAGTCTCCATGTGCATAACCTTGCACATTATTCACCTGAATATCATGTGTTTCCCACTTCTCTGGTACCCAAGGTTGCAAAGACCTTTCTTAATATTCTTTGCAAGTTCTACTTCAACTTGATTTAAACAGTTTTTATTTCTGCTCTACATTCTAAGAAATAACTTTATTTGCTGATCAGTATTTTTTAATTCCTTTCTATTCTTTTCTATTCCTTGTAGGTGTTTGTCTGTTTCTAAAATCCTTCTTCAAGTAACTATCCATTTAGCTCTGGCATTATTTCTGAAAGTCTTTTCCTTGCTTGGATAGAAATAAATTTAACTTCCATTTCATATAACCTCTCCCTTCAAATGGCTGAGTTATCACTGCAGTTTCTTTAGCTTGTCTAATTTCATTCTCCAAAACAAGCACTTTACTTGAAGATATACTTTTGTTTGTCTTTCCATTTAATCTAAACTGAATCAACTTAATCAAAATCCCTGATCAAATTATGACTGGCTTAACTGCAATGTCCTTATTATTTACCCAGACTAAATATAAAATAGTGCAAAACTCTCTTACAAGGTTTGTTACTGTATTTTTACATGTCTGTTTGCTATAAAACACTTAAGTTAGCCTTGAAGATTCCTGAAATTCCCTTTCCCATGTGAGTTCTACAATTCTTAAAGCACAAGGATGTTCAAGGAATGGATGGATATTTTCCATCCCAGAGATCATAAATTATTTGAAGCTGTGCCACCACAGAGAAAAACAAAATACACTTCTATCTTTAGCTGAGTAATTAGTATGTCCTCCCAAGTTATGGGAAATGTGGGAAGAATGAGCAAGTTGTAGAAAGAAGTGACCTTAGGTCTCTTTTCTGTATGAGTACTTTCAGTTCTAAGAACTAGCTCCCAAAAGGTGATAAACAGAACATAACTAATAAACCTCACTGACCTTACTCATTTGCAGAACGTGTCTTCTTTATGGCATTTTCTTTTTTCCTACCTCAAGATAGAAGGATTCCTTGATCAGCAGGATTCTGAAGCACAAAGAGCATCACAGTGTTTAACACAGTTCCGGATTCCATTCCAGGGAACAAGCAACCACAAGCCAAGAAAATGGTATTAAGAATTACTTTATTAGATCTAGTTCTAAGTACCTTTAAAATGTTTTCCCTAACTTTAATACAGCCTATGACCACACACAACAATTTTAGACTGTTCTGATTGTTTTTCAAAAGAAGCAAAAAGAAAGCAAATGGTTTCTTAACGGATGTATATTCTGTATAGGCTTCAGATTTGTTACAGGAGCATGACGAGCTTTACAAATCAGATTTGGAATCTTAACTGCAAATATAAACCATTATCTTCAAGGGAAAGGGGAAGAAATGTAATTTTCTAACAATTTACTTAGTAATAGGAAAAGCTTTTCAATGATAAGTTAAATTGAAAATCAAGGTATATTTTTCAAAGGACAATAAAATGCAAAAAGTTGATCATACAGTGAAATGGTATGCTTTATGGTTGTTGTAACGCCTAGGGTTGCCAAAGTTTTTCCAGCAATGACTCTTATAGCGAAGGGTGAATCAGGACCATGTTGCTCATTGGGCTTCTCCTAATACATTGCTGCTCAAATATGCAAACTGCTTAGAAGAAAATCAGATAATGGCTACAATAAATTTCCTCCTGTGCTCAGTATGAAGTCCTAAACGTTCTACTCAACAGCTTCCATTTCTTAATTCATTTCTCCTAATGCTCCCTACCTGGCCATTTTCTAAGACACATCTCCCCAGCACAGATGATCAAGTAATAGATATGCAAGCCTTGGAGATGACACCCAGCTGATGGGGACAGCCTAATGGGTCAAAGGACTAGGGATTAAGGAACTGGGTTAATGCCTAGAGTAGTCACTAGTGCACTGTAGAATATCTGGAGAAAATGTAATTTCTCCTGTCAGAGAAGATGTATTTTGGCAAAGAAAGGAACTCTACAGGAGTGACAGTCAGGTCATTCTTTTTCCTAGGCAGCCTAAGGATTATTTTTTCCCTGCTTCATCAACACTATTGGCAAGGAAAATGTGTCCCTGCTGTGGCTATTGGAATACAGCACCACTTGTTAGAAGTGTTCATAGAGCACCTGTGAACTGGATATACCATCTCTGTGCTGTGGACGTGGAAACAGCATGTGGCACTGTGCGCACAGATCACTATACCACTGCAGTGTGCTTCAGTGCTCCCCAATGCCCTGCGTAGAGCCTTCAACAGTGTCTACCTGTTGTACCACCCTTGTTTCAGAACAGCAAGTCAGAAATACTCTCTGATTTCTGATTTACTGTGTGTCAGTTTGGCACTGCTCCTTGCACAGCTCACCACAGACTCTAGGGGCTATCCCAGTAAAAGGCACTTCATATATATTCTGCCTCAAATTAACTTCTGTTCCAGTCTGTCATGTACCACAAAGCCACAGCACGAGCAATACCCATTAACCTTCTTAGTGAGCACTCCATTCACTCTTAACCTTGCACAGGCCAGCTGCCCTGTCTCATCTTGTGACAGACAAACACTCTCTGTAAGACAATAAACACAGCTAACCACACAGCACATTCTGGCACATTCTCTTTGCTTAATAACATCAAATATGCTGAACAAAATTCTCAAAACATAAACTTCTAGCAGGGTTTCATTTTCCCTCATTCTATTTGCTGTTGCTGTGACATGAGCCATACGGTGTCCTTCATTTCTTCCCCCCCAGTGCCATCTTCACTGCTATTGCTCCCTAAGCATGGGATGCCATTCAATTCAAATAGTCCAACCCTACATCCTACTTAAGTGGAAGCAAATGAGATGACGGAATTTTAAAAGAGTATAAGCTCTCTCCCCTAACAGTTTAAGTTTCCTTTTATGTCAGAAGGTGAAGCCTTAAATTAGCAGCTCATCATTTTAACCTGTATTTTATTTCTTTCATGCATGTCCCTACTTCACTTGTTTCTGTATGCCTTTACCAATTCAGTTTGCTAGAAAATGCTTTATAACCTACAACTCTCTATGTCTGATAAATAGTGCTTTTTCTAGTCATAGAATAATAGAATCATTTAGGTTGGAAAAGACCTCATTTTAAATTTGAGCATGTGGTATCACACTACAAATTATTTTAAAATAACTGCCTGTCTCTTCTACGTAAAATTACTGTACAATTGTGGCAGAGCAAAACAGAATTTAATTATTCTGTGCATCCTACTTGTTAACTTTTTTATGTAGACCTTCTTTACCAGATCTATATTAAGCAAGAAAAAGTAGCAATGAGCACATCTCACCAAATGTAATAATCACTAAAAAGACTCTAAAAATCCTCTCCTCAAAAATAAAAACAACAGCTTTTCTAACCATGGAGTGGGAAAACTGTAAGACAGAAAAATGTTACATCATAGCACAGGGCAATTTTTTGTTTTTTCTTCTTTTTTTAAAAAACAAAACAAAACAAAACACCACATGCAATGATAGTGTTTAAGTACAAACAAATATAAAGTAATTTAGTTAGCAGTAACTACTGAAAAATATATGGCTTTCTGAATGTTGTTATATTGCTATTGAAAATATTTGTATCACACTGTTGTTTGAAAACTTTCACATGGATAGGACTCTAAATAGCAGGAACTGAGTAAACCTATACTCTCCCTAGAAAAAAAAACAGACCAAGTAATTCTACTGTTACAAGGCAGTCTGTTAGAATAACAACAGAATTGCAAAGTGCAAAAATTAACAAAAAATTCAGGTTAATGAGAGCACTGGAGGGGGGAGGGAATTGTGATAGTGCACTTCTATATCCATGAAAGCCCAAATCTTACTGTGAGTCCTACATTGTCCAAGATAGCTAACTGATAACAAAACCTTATCTTTGCCTACTGGGAATGTACACTGAAATGTCAGAAAAATCCCAGAAATTAGATATCACAAATGTAGAAGAAACAGTGGAATGGAGGTTTCAGTGTTTCAAGTCACCTCTATAGGCCAAAGAATGGGCAGACTCTCCAATTTCTCTCAGCAATCTTCTAGACCTTCTTAAACTTGTACTACTCTAATAATGCTGGTGCCTGTGCAGCATTTGGAGCTGCACAACTACCACTAGCAGATTGTCAGCTACAAGCCCGTGTTAGCTCCAGATCAAGTCAGAGCGTCATTACAAACACTACTGGGGCGGAAACACAGCTTATCTAGTTTACTAGCTTTTTTGTTCACTACCTGGTGCTGCTCTCCGTTGCCTACAGAGTGTGGCGTCTGCCTCTATTCCCATGCAGCCCTGGATGATTGGCAGCAACTCCCTACGAAGGTTCACAAGTTTACTTCTTTCTTCCCCCCGTATTTAATTTAAAGCCTCCTCTTTCCTCTTGCTGCCTATTGAAATAGTCAGGGGCCACTGATGACACTCTGCCCAG
>JAVFHW010053016.1:0-11126 GCA_032159205.1 Eurystomus glaucurus suahelicus | reverse complement strand
GTCAGTTAATTATGCTTTTTTTTGCCATTAAACTGGTAACAAACTCTTATGAGTAGTATTCCTAAGAAGTGTATTTTGATTATTTTATCAAGAAAAAACAATGTCAAATGGTATTGTGCACACTGCATGTAAAGACACCAGGCAAAACAGTGAATTTTGGCCCATCTTAAACACTTGACTTTCGGCATGCTGGTCATCTGGAGGCATGACGTGGTTATCACAGGGAAAAAAACGTGTTTCACTACTCACCCTGTGCCTTTGTCAAAGCTTGGAATCCATTTGTTGTTATGGATCTGTAGCGTCCTTTACAAATTGCTCTCACTTAGCATTATTTCAAATCCTAGAAGCAGGCAGGGGAGAAAATGTTTCAGTTACTCTATCTAGCTATGTCCTGAAACTGAAAGTTAGTAGCACTGTGACTGAGGCAGAGATCACCCTGTAGGCAGTTCCAGCCCTGGTATGGAGAATACTGCAGGGCCCAGACACTCATTTTGCAGTTTATATCAAGGCTGTATTCTAGAAAAATAAACTGCCAGTGCAGTAGGTGTAGAGAATTTTGAATTTTTAATGCATTACACTGGGGATTCTCAAAAACATTCTTCCCCTGTTAAAGCAAGATAAAACAACGCTTTTTGTCCCTGACGATGCTTTGGAAGTTTTTTTTCTTCTATTTCTTTGAGGTGATACACATCATAATGTCAATGACATTTGTTGTTTGGTTTTTGTTGTTGTTGTTTCAGCCTTTGCTTATTAAATACAGATTATGATATTTCTAATTTAATTATGGGAAATAACTCGGTACATCCAAGATGCATAATGCTTTCTAGTGTAGACTTTGTGATGTAATTACTGGCAACTTTTAAACTAATGATTTCTTCATGGTTAGCTTGAGACAATATTATTCAAGATGAAAACATTGTGTTACCTTACTTCCCCATTAAATTTCCAATAGGCTGTCCTGTACAGAGATATTAGCAAGATAGTAAGTTATTTTGCTGTAATGGTGGGGGGAGGACAACTCTCTTTTTCCCTGTGAAAGACAAGGTTTTTTACTGTTTTGTAATAGGACCTTTCCTGGCCTGGGCTTGCAGTGGGTGATCTGTTTCACAGGCCACGAGCTACTGTGCTGGTAACAGTGAAAGGAGTAGACAAGCTGACATTGCCTGTGAAGGGGATTTCTTACCCTATTGAGAATGTGAGTATCCGCATTTAGGAACTTTTGCATGATTTCTGAGACTCTTGTGATCTGATGAGAAGTACATGACTCTGCTGTAGTCCTTGATCCTCGCTTATTTCTTACTTCACTTGAAGTTCACATACCCTCCTAGAATGATGGATTTCTAGGTGGCTGTATTGATAAATAATCCAGCCAGACTCCTGTACAAGGTCAGAGGCCTTAAAGATCACACAGGGCCTTCTGTGTTGAGTTCAGTAGTGTGTTTCACCAAAGTATGTTCTCCTTGAAAGGCAGCTATTTTAAATACGTTTGTACCAAGAAGCAGAGAATCCACAGCTTACCATGTTAACTTACTGATTTATAGTAAGAATCACTAACTTTGACTTTTTTTGCTTCAGCGGAATGTATGTCATAGCATTGTATATGTTGTTAATTCTTTGCTGTACTTTGTCCTCTAAGCAGTCTTTGAGTTTTCCTCAGGTGCTTGACTGTTGAATATAGCACTTTGAGACACAAATTGATTATACTGTATCAAAGATAAAACCACAAACATTATGTTTACCTGTCATTGCCTGTCTTTGCTGAGACTCTTCTCTCATGCTTGTCACAGCATCACACAGTCATTTAGGTTGGAGGGGCCTCTAAAAATCCACTGATGCAACTACCTGGACAAGCAGGGTCAGCTGGAGCAGGCTGTCCAGAACTGTGTCCAGTCAGGTTTTTAGTATCTCCACAGGTGGAGACTCTGCAACCTCTCTGGGAAACCTTTTATAGTAAAATACTGTTTTCTTGTGTTCAGATAGAATTTCCTCTTTTTAAGTTTATGCCCATTGCCTCTTCTTCTGTCACATGATTTTGTCCCCACACGTCTTAACCCAAACTTACAAAATACTGGTGACTGTGCAGTGTCTACTCACTTCTGCTTTATAAATACATTTTCTGCTTTAATCCAGTTTGCTGCAATATTGGACCAGCTCTTCATTTTGAGCTGCTGTTAGGCCAGCGTGAACCCACAAACCCTTTTCAAAGAAGTTTTTTTTCAGGTTGTTTCTAGTTAGTTAATTCTGCCTTTGCCTATCTTGGAAAAAAATGTTTTGCACCAGTTTACCAAGTGTTTTTGGCTGTGCGCGACTGCTGTGCTCTTTTTAAAAATGGTTATTTATCATTTTATTATTTCAGCCAAATTGTGTAATCATCAGTGACAATGTTTAAGTAGTGTTTTCTTTAATGTTGATGCCCTGTTACACACACCAAGACAAGGTGATAATTTCACTATATGAAATTATTTTTACAGCTATCAGGCAATCTTTAAGCACTAATATTTTAAGACAGATTAAGCTGGAATGTTATGTAGCTTTACATTGAACTCTAGTCAAATGCAGCTTAACACAGATCTGCTTTCACATCAGCTGCTGAAATGGTATCTGGACCAAAACTGATTTAGATGGTCTGCACCTGACTGTGTAGGCATCGCTAGCCTGTGGGAACCTTAAATATACTTGAAGTCTTTGGTCATGTTTGCACTTGTAACTCTGATAAAGTTCTGATGTGTACCTAATGCATGTTTTGTTTATTTCCCATTAAAAGGAATTAATATTCCTAAACTTCAGTTGTTTCAGTTAACTGCTGCCGTGGCTTCAGATGAGGTGCCCTAAATGTATGCTGTCAAAGTACTGGTTCTCTGATATATAAGAATAGTTTCAAATTAGCATCACTGAGTCCACATTGAGGACTGTTGGGTACAAATTGTCCTCGCTTACAGACTTACTAAAATTTATTAGAGAAAGTATCTTTATGCTCTTTAATTAGTGAATGGAAATGTGTCATTCTGCTTCTTTTTAGTAAAAGTTAAGTGTTTACAAAACCAGCTTATTAGCTGTTTTTTAGCTCATTTTATTAGCTTGCCAGTAATGGCACTATGCCATGCTAGGATTTCTTTTATTCGTAGTTATTTTTTTTATATGGCTCTTTTCTTTGGTGTTTCAGTAGTTGGTCTTTCTACTGGTATATTTTCATTAATCAGTTTTCTCTGGTTTATAATTTTCCATTTGCCCTGAGATTGGTTTCCCCTTTTGTGTTGCCTGTATATTTGTTGGTCTTGCTTTACTGATAAACAAAGTTATACCCTTAGCTTAAGTAAGCCTCTTAATTACGGTTGTGGCCCCCTGGAGTTCTCAAAAATACTTTGTATCTGCCATACATGCAAATAAATTATCTGTTCACAGGTAAACAGTTGATGTTTTATTTTGCACATTGGCTCCTATTACTTGTTATTATCACTTTGGAAATATTAATGTTCTTTACTCAAAAAGAGGTTGTCCTATTTTCCCAGACTTCTGTGGTTAAGCAAATTTATACCCTTTTATGTTGTTAGGCCCTGTTTTACCCAAAACTCCTAACTACACTTTGTCTTCCAGGCTGTTCCTTTCAGCCTTGACAGTGTTGCGAATGCCATTCATACTTTGTTCTCTGAGGAAACTCCCGTGGTGCTGCAGCTGGCCCCCAGTGAGGAAGTGAGTATTGCTTCGGTTCTGATTCCAGGTGTTCTGAATAGTAAACCTTCTTCCACTTGTGTGGCTGGAGCAAACCTGGCTGACTATATGAAATATTTTGCATTGCAGAGGGATTGCAGGTATGAGTGATTATTAATGTGTGACTGGAAACTAAAACCTAACCTCTGTTGATATTAAACAATGGCTATTCCCGCAGAGAGTGTACATGGTGGGCAAGGCAAACTCTGTATTTGAAGACCTTTCTGTCACACTGCGTCAGCTGCGAAACCGATTATTCCAGGACAACTCTATTCTCAGTTCCCTTCCTCTCAACTCCCTCAGCAGAAACAATGAGGTAAAAAACTTTGATGTATAGGAACTTTTATGATTTTTTTTTTTTTTTCTTTTAGTTAGCTTGTGCTTTTTTCTCTCCTCTTGCTTTGCCTAGGAGAGCCCACTCCATTTTTTTCTAACTGAATTCTAAGTAAGTTTTAAGTTCTTTAAGTAATTTTACTGAAAGAATAATTTCCTTCTAGCATGTTTCGATGCTGTAGCAGAGATAATCTGTTATAAAATACTGAGACTTGAAACAAAATTAGACCTCCCAAACTTTGGTTTCATCAAAGGAAATACCTGTCGCTTTCTTCATGCCTCTTTCCCCAGGTGGACCTGCTTTTTCTGTCAGAACTACAAGTTCTACATGATATTGCAAGCCTGGTAAGTTGTTTTTTTTTGTTTGTTTGTTTGGTTGGTTGGTTTTTTAAATGCTTTCCCCAGCTTGTGTCAAAAACTTTAGTAATCTCCTCTGAAGGCAGAGAAGCTGTAGCCAGGATACTTGGCAATCAGCGATATATATTCAAGTGTGTCATCAGTTGGTTTAATCAGTTTAAATAATGCATTCTCAAGCTATTGGTATCAGCCCTGTCACTGGTGGAAGAAAATGAGAACCTTAATTGATTATCTGTAGTTTCTTTTGTATTGTGTTTGGTGAGAACGGGGAATTCTGAGCTGCTCTTTCTCCATACTCAGACACAGGAAGTACTCCATAAAGAATTTGCCAGGATTTTCCTTCTTTTCTTACTTGAGAAGTATAATGGGAGTTAAGAACACGTTCTTTGCACTGTCCACCATTTAACTTCCAAAATATCACCGTAACATTGTATCTGAAAAGACTGGAGTACTTCTATAGCATGAGTATTGGTAGTGATAGAAATGTTCCAGTGGGGGGGTGGGGGTGTGAGCTTTTAACTCTGATATTTTTAAGCAAAAAGCTTCTTGTCTTTTTACTAGGAAGCTACTCTCTTGTTGCTGTGGTTTAGGGTTTGGGTGGAATTTTGTTTGTTTGTTTTCCTTTAAGCTGCAGCCCTCAGCTACTTAAATTGAAATAAACAGTCCTGAAAAACTTGGGAATTCACATGAGGTGAAGGGCTGGTGGAGAGAAATGAGGCTCTTGAGGAAATGAAGTAGAACAACTTGTTTTTGTCTTTCAGACAAGCAATGCTGTGGTTAAAGTAGATTAGAAAATAGGAACAGATTAAATTTCCTTGCTTTCAGAGACTGTTCTCTTGTGCTGGCAAATGTCAGTGCAGCACTTTCACACTTGTAAAAGTGCACAAATATCACTACTCTCCATTGAGATAATTAGAATTGTATTGGTTGGATTTTATGCTCATGGCATAGACAGGTGGACTCTTCGCTGGGTTAGAAACTGGCTGGATGGCCGAGCCCAGAGGGTGATGGTGAACGGAGCAAAATCTAGTTGGCGACCGGTCACAAGTGGTGTCTCTCAGGGCTCAGTTTTGGGACCTGTCTTGTTTAACATCGTCATCAATGACCTGGTCGAGGGAATCGAACGCACCCTCAGTAAATTTGCAGATGACACAAAATTAAGTGGGAGTGTCGATCTGCTTGAGGGTAGGAAGGCTCTGCAGTGGGATCTGGACAGGCTGGAGCGATGGGCTGAGGTCAATTGTATGAGGTTTAACAAAGCCAAGTGCCGGGTCATGCACTTTGGTCACAACAACCCCCAGCAATGCTACAGGCTTGGGGAAGAGTGGCTGGAGAGCTGCCTGGTGGAAAAGGACCTGGGGGTGTTGGTTGACAGCTGGCTGAACATGAGCCAGCAGTGTGCCCAGGTGGCCAAGAAGGCCAATGGCTGAGGGAACTGGGCTTGTTTAGTCTGTAGAAGAGGAGACTGAGAGGAGACCTTATTGCCCTCTACAACTACCTAAAAGGAGGTTGTAGTGACGCTGGTGTTGGTCTCTTCTCTCAAATTAGTAATGATAGGACGAGAGGAAATGGCCCCAAGTTGCATCAGGGGAGGTTTAGATTAGATATTAGGAAGAAAATCTTCACTGAGAGGGTAGTTAGGCGCTGGAATAAACTGCCCAGAGAGGTGGTGGAGTCACCATCCCTGGAGGTGTTTAAAGAACAAATAGATGCAGTGCTTGAGGATATGGTGTAGTGGTTAGAGAGATGCTGGGAGAAAGGTTGGACTTGATGACCCTGGAGGTCCTTTCCAACCATGATTCTGTGATTATGACAGTAGGATGATACTCTTAAGTAAACTACTTCTGTACATGGGCAACAGCAAGACAGAAGCTGCAGCCTACTCAGTTTTGTGAGGGCCAGCTTCAGTGGAGGGAGTAGTAGTATCCAAGTATTGTAGTTTGTTTGTTTTTTTTTCTCCCAAGTTTTATTTTTCTGTCAGCTACAAAACAAGGATTCTGATGTGAATAAGTATAATGTTTCTTTTTAGTGGTGCTACAGATACTACATATATATAGCCTTACGTTAGGAGGAAATGCTGATCATCATGAAATGATCATTTCTCTTTCTTTTGTAGAATAAGAAAAGAAACAGTTGTGGACATCTAGTTTAGCTGGCAAGAAATTCCACTCTCTAACCAATATGGAATGTGACTGTGGAATGTGAGGCTAGATTAGTCCCAGCAAACTGATTTTGTTAAATGTGTTTTTACAGTAACCTGTGTATAAATTGTTTTCTTTCTGCCTTCAATGGTGTGCCAAAGCTGTCTCGACACAAGCACTTAGCCAAAGATCATTCTCCAGACCTGTATTCTCTGGAACTGGCTGGTTTGGAAGAGGTTGGAAAACGATATGGGGAAGACTCTCAGCAGTTCAAGGATGCTTCCCAAATTCTTGTAGACTCTTTGCAAAAGGTATACTTTCTGCCTAATGAGCAAAACTTACAAAAGTACTAAGGAAATATTTTTTTTTCTGTGTGTGTTAACTACAAGTGAGTTAGCGTATTGACTATCTTCTGCTTTGAATTGTTACTTCAGTAGTGATGGCTTGACTGATGCTTGGTTTTGTTTGGTTTTTCAAATGCAGCTCTGTTATAAAACTGAGTGTCACTCTGGAATATGTTGATGTGATTCTACAAGGTGCTAGATATTTTGTGTAAAGGAGTAGGAATATCTTGAAACCATGTATCAACATGACTTGATATGTTTGTTTTTCCTAAATAAGTATCTTGCATTTAAAACCACCAGTATATCTCACAAAACTTGGCTCTCAGAAGTGTGGAAGTATCTTTATCCCAAGGTACAGTGGGTAGTTTTCCCTTGCCTGCAAAGCTGTATAAGTTTCCAAGCTTCTAAAATAACTGCTGTTCATCTGTCAATGTACTCAAGAAAATAATTCTTTAGCAGGTCTTATGTAATCATTAGATAAAATCTTTATTAAGACCAGTCACTTTTGAGAGTTTCAAAAGCCTGATGGAATACTGTAAAAGCGTTAATTTCCTAAGAGGAGTATTTTTTCTAAACATTGCTCTTTGGCCTCTTTGGAATTAAGCAAATACATTCAAATGCTAGACATACTAGTCTTTGGATGAGATTAAAATATTCAGCTTTATAATTTCCCAGTAGAAGGTTAAGAACCTAAATATTTTGTGGAAACTGACAGACATACAATTGGGAAACTGATACGGTGATGCGCCTTCTGTAAAAGGGATGAAAGAATGAGATTCAGCCCGGAAAGCAGTCATAAGCCTCAGTCTCCTGAACAGTGGTCAAGGGTTTTGAAGAGAAATTGTAAATCAGGTGAAAGTTGGCGCTTTCTTAGTAGAATTCTAAAATAGTGTAAAACTTTACAGCTTTCCATAAGCTTCCTATTCCTGCAGCTGACATCTTACAGTTTAGTATAGCTTGCTTACAAAACTCTCCTTAATTTCTGGCTACAGTGTAGGTTTTAAATTAAATCACTTTTGCTTTTCCAGTTTGCAGATGAGATGTTTAATCTGTATAGCGGGAATGCAGTCGTAGAAGTGGTGGCTGTAAAGACATTTAATTCTCCCCTCATGAGGAAGACTCGCTCCATTCTCCAGTCTTCTCCACAGGTAGTAGATGCATATTTTTCTAGATATCATTTATTACATGTGATCCCAATTGCATTACTTCTTCACTTGAGCATAACTTTTTTTTTTTTTTAAGGACTAGAATACTGACTATGATTTTGGCATGAGTGTGAAGAGGTCAGCTTACCTGCCTTGCTCTTCACTTCATCATATATTAATTTTGGTTGTAGAGGGCCTCTCGAGTTCATCTGGTCCAACCTACTGCTCAAAGCAGGATTGATTTAGGAGTTAGATCAGACTGCTTGGGTCCTTGTCCAGCCAAGTTCTTGAAAAGTCTGTGGCTGGAAGTCCCAGAGCCTCTCTGGACAGCTTGTTCCAAAGCCTTAAATCAGTTTCACTGTGAAAACTTTTCCCCTTATGTCTTGTTAGAACTTGTGTTTCTGCTGCTTTCTCCCCAGTACAGTAGTACATGCAAGTCCTGCCTCCTGGCTGGGGAAAAAATTGTTTTCCTTGACTTGATGCCTACACTCCAGATGTGCAGCCCAGGATGCACTTGCCCTTTGTCACTGCAAGGAGGGGCACACTGCTGACTCCTGCTCATCTTGTCCACCAGGACCTCCAGATCCTTCTCTGCAGAGCTACTGCCAAGCCAGTCAGTCCCAGCCTGTGCTGTCATGTGGGGTTATTCTGTCCCAGGTGCAGGGCTTTGTGTTCATCCTAACTGAATTTCATGAGGCTCCTGTCTTTTGAATTCCATTCTTTTGCATTCCATTAATGTCAGTCACATAGTCACTTCTGCATTTTGTGCCCTAGTATCAGAATTGTCTAGGCAAAAATGCATCTCTCCTATTCAGATTGCTCAGACTTTTTTGATGTAGTCAGACTGTGTTTTGTATGCAAGCTACCTTTAAAGTAATACATGTGTTCTTTTTTACAGAGTGAAACGGAAAATCCATATAACCTTGCCTATCCCTATAACTACAACTACTCTGTAATCTTCAACATTATTCTGTGGATGATGATCGGTCTTGCTTTAGCTGTAATAGTTATCTCCTACAACCTCTGGAACATGGATCCTGGATATGACAGCATTATTTATAGGATGACAAATCAGAAGATAAGAATGGATTGAATGGCACTGTATTTCAGCGCAAGGAAATGATGAAGAGTAAGGTCTCCTTTAAACTATATGGAAAACAGATATTCTGACATGGTTAATTGTGGAATTTTTTTAAAAGGTGTATTTATTTCTAAGTATTTTTTTCCCCTCTCAAGTCTGTTTTAAATGTTAGCAGTAGCACCAGATGGATTTAGAAATTGAAATCTGCTTGTTTAAAAATACCAAAAGAACAATCCTCCAAGTAATTGTTAAGTGACATCATTCCATTTTTTTATCATGTAACATGAGTTTTTGAAATGCCCTGTACTGCCTGTGACTGTGTGCAAAACAGTTAAATTGAAATTATGATAGCAACATGTTGTTTGAAACTTTTACACTGGAAGATTAGAAACTATAGCTAAATCGTTGTGTTGTATATTATGAACCAGTTGTACATGTTTGATGTAAATATTTATAATGGCTATATGTAACTTCAGAGAGGATAGTAATTATTCTTTAGTAAAATAATAAATATAGAAATATTTCTACAAGACTATGATTCTAGCGGCGCAAATGGCATTTTGATCTCATGTTGATGGCTCAGGCATGAGCTGTAGACAGAAGAATCCTTTACCTAGAACTTGAATGATTTGGACGTAAATAACACTAGTGTGGCTGGTCTATACGGTGGAGAGTCTATAAATATTGAAGTAGCACCAGTCTGATCATGTTCTAATGTCACATACCATTGAAAGTTCCTATTATGATGCTTCATGTTCCTTCCATTTGTGTTGATGTTATTATTAAAGAAAAAATAAATTCTTTTTGATAAGAGTGGACCAACACTTGATTTAAATATACCTGGATTATAATCCTGCTTCAGCCATTCAATAAAACAAAGAACAGTTGTTCCTGAATGCATTTATTCTTTGTGGCCTCATAGGTGTGACTGCTTCTATACAGAGTTGAACAGAGTAGGTGCTGGCAGCCTCCCTTATGTGACTGCGGGCCTCGGTCTGTAACAGTTCAGTTTTAACTGTCTTTCAAAAGTAAATGTTGGAAGATCACCTTGTATGGAGTAGCTTTCGTAAACCAAATAGTGAGTGTAGTTAACCAGTTAATCTTTGGACTGAATCTTTTTTAGAACTTTTTAGAAACTCATTTGCTCTTGTGGTAGAAGGAATTCTTCCAGACTATGGTAACATGAACGGAAAAGACTTTTTTTCCTGTCTTATTGTCCTCTAACGTGCTTAACTTTCCCTAGTGGTAGGAGAGATTTGTTCTACTTTGAGAAAAGTTCTGGTCACTGAATGAGTTTGTCTTATTTACTGGGAATGTCAGATTTGGAGGGGTTGAAGCTGTTGGTGTCTCAGAGATCCTGGACAGTGCTTCACGTTGAATTGAGTAACATGCTGCAACTTTGCCTGAGTCCAGGAAATCCAGTTTCGTTTAAGTTAAAATAATTTGAAAGTACTTTTAATGGCATTTAAAGTTAACCTGGGTGATTAAGATCAATAGACAGAAAGAAGAATTGTACTGCCAGTTCCTCAGATGAGGAATATGTAGCCTAATTATTGAACATCCTTGTAGTGTTTTGATGAGGATCAGATCCGTCTGATGAAGCTGTTTAACTTCATTATTAAAACAATTAAAATATAGCTCTATCATCCTGTTTGACAGGTATGAACCCTAAGGTTTTAAGTAAACTATTATGTGAGAATCTGTATCACATAATAACTGTTTTGAGATCACTTAGTATGGAAGATAATACCCAAGAAATTCAGCAGGAAGCATGATCTAGGGTAAGAAAGGGGGTAGTACATTAGTAGTAGAATCTTTCTAACTAAACTATACTTTAAAAAATGTATATCTGTGGTGTGAGGAAGAGTGACCACTCTTTTTATTGTCAGACTGCAGGGAATGGTTTGCAATGGAAGGTTAGCAAATGCAGAGGTGAGTGCTCTGGCAATATTTAAAAGCTTACGTATTTTTCCGCAGTCTTGATCATAAAACAGTTGAAACTGGATAGTCCACTTTA
>JAVFHW010053015.1:0-31910 GCA_032159205.1 Eurystomus glaucurus suahelicus | reverse complement strand
TAGAGCACAGAAAATTCCACCTCACCATGAGGAGGAACTTCTTGACTGTGAGGGTTACAGAGCACTGGAAGGGGCTCCCCAGAGAGGTTGTAGAATCTCCTTCTCTGGAGACTTTCAAGACCCATCTGGATGCGTTCCTGTGTAACCTGCCCTAGACTCTATGGTCCTGCTCTGGCAGGGGGGTTGGACTTGATGATCTCCAGAGGTCCCTTCCAACCCCTAACATTCTGATTCTAAGATAGAATACATTCAAGTAAGATGAGGTCAGGTGACCAAAAGGATTTTTCCAGTAATTCTTTTGATTCTAATAAATAACTTTATTTAAGCTCGTAAATTTAAAAAATAGATATATCGTGAGGGACTGCAGATGTATGAGTGACAGTAAAATCTGTTTTGCTTACAGTTCTCTTAATCTGTATGTGGGCTGTATGGAGCCTGGAAACCAGTTTGGAAAGTGACAGGAAATAACAACCAAGAAGTAGGATGTTACCTTTGCAACAGGCATCATGGGGAATAGCATGACATGGGATTGAATTTCCTTGGCTGTTCTTGTTAAAATGTTAGAGATGTTTTTATCCTGAAATTACTGATAGAGATTGTAAGCCTTAACCTTGCTTAACTTAAGTGGAATTGTTTTGCATGTGAATAGGTACCCATGTCAACAGTTGTCAAGTGTCCTTCAAGGCAAGCGGAAAAGTAGTAGAACAAATTGTGACTGCAGAGATGAACCTTGGAAAGAAAAGCAAAACAGAACAAAACCCCTTCTTCCTGCTGGCTGTTGAGAAGTGCATTCATTCTTCCTCTAAATCCATTGAAAGCCCAAGTGTGTATTTTCTTCTGTAAGGGGTGGAAGAAAGGCTAGTGAATGAAGTTCATCACTCTCTCAGTTGTGCTGATACGTTTTTAAAGCTACACTGAAAAATGGATCCCTGAAATGAATTAGAAAATGAGACAAAACCAATGTCCAGGAGGTTTCTAGAAAACATGAGCGCTTATGTTTCCAGTGAGCCATAACAATGAAATTGCACTGGCACAGAAAGAAATATTGTGACTTCCAAGTGGTTGTGAGTTGTTAGCATTAGGAAGGGTGTCAGGGAGCAAAGAAAATGCAACTTAAAATTATGCTCTGTTCTTAACTGTTAGACTTCTTTCTCATGGTAGCTGGATTCAAGCTTCTCAAAATGGTAGTTGTCTCCCAGATTTTAGCAGACATCTTAAAGACTAGCATTTTGCTTTGCAAATGCAGATAAAAGTGAGACTCTTCTATATGTGTATTTGTGCCTTTAGTATTGCTACTGTTTACTGCAAGGATCAGGAAGATTTTTGGTAAGCTCATAAAGCTTACTGTTTTCAGAGGCAGGAAAGACAAATAACTTGCATGGAATTTATTACGGTTGGTGGATTTGCATTTCTTGTTCCTGAAATCAGTGAGATGGAGAGACAATTAAAGATTTCAAGAATTCCTACAAGTTTAAAAGCAGGAGATTGCTAAGCATTTTGGTGGTGGGTTTTTTTTTTTTTGTAATCACGTTTGTACATGTTTGTCTGATGTGCTATTTGATTAGATTCTTTTTTTGTTATAGGAGTGCCATTCATGTGCTCAACCTTAAAATGATATAATTTTACCCTAAGCAGTTTACAGTTCAAAGGAGCTTTATATATAAAGTTTGTGTGTGAAGTTTTACAGATGGTGAGCTTATCTCATGCTACTGTAGCTGTTTTAAAATATTTTTCTCTTGTGTCCAAACATAAAGCAAAGAATACAATAAAAAGAATTTTATTTATAAGTAAAGTGCATACAACTAAATGTCATAGGTATGAAATAGCAACGATAAGAAAATTACCAGATTGTAATCAACATGCATTATGAAAGAGAAAATCGGAGGGGGAGAAGAATGGAAATTATGGCTGTGTCAATATGGACACATTTAGGGTAGACATTGTGCACATTAGTAACAGATAAGCTAAAATTGCCAAAATAGTTTGGGTTAAAGGATCAAGAGTGATGTGGAATGTATGTAATTGACCAACGCAGGAAATGAATGGCTGAGGAGCAAAACTTGGTTTTAGCTTCAGGTATTAGCCTACCACTTTTTCTCAACTAATAATTGATGTGTACTTAGCTAAGGAAATGATAAGAATACAGGACATTGTTTGTAACATGTGCAGTGATGCAAAAAGTAAAAAAAAGATAAGGTTATGAAAAAAAGATTAAAAGGAATATAGTGATTAAGGCAACCACAACTGAAACTCAGAGATTCCTGTCTAAGATCATAGTGATTATTATTAGAAGGATTTCAATGTATTCAGTGAGTATTTTAAATAAGATTTTGAAACTGGGGAGAAGAAAATAGAGAACATCACTGGAAATGGCTAAATTAATTTTGGAAAGAAGAGTTTTTGTGGTTCTGTAGCTGGAAAGTTTAAAGGAGATTTACATTTTCATGCTGTGAAAGTGCTGTCCTTGAACAAGATGTCATAAGTGGATGTTTCTGGGGAAGATACAAAGCAAAATACTTGGACTTTCAGAGTTACTCATACTTTGAGCAGGAAGGGTGGGACTGGTTGGGCCAGATACCCTCCCGAGGTGCCCCTTTCAACGTAAATTATTCTGCAGTTATGGAGAGATTTCAGTTATGAAGGTGTTGTTAGGCTCTTATGCAGAGTCCTGAAAAAGAAGCTGAATAGAGTCATGACTAATTTGCTATTTAGACTAATTTGCTATTTAATCTACTCCATTTTGTTTAAACAAGAAAAGTAAGCAAGACTGCCTGTGCTCCAGAGAGGGTCAAAGTTGGGACCGCCATTTTAGAGAAGGAAAGCTACAGAGACATTAAATCCACAAATTGAAGAGTCTCTTTCTTAGACAGAATTGCATTTGGCTTTTGTTAAAGGTTCCTAATTTGTTTTGGCCCTTTCTAAAAACTACATGATTCTAGTCTGTCACATTTTCCATTCTGGGTATTATGTTAGGATGTCCAAATGAATTTTCATTAGAAATGCTACTTAATAGGAAATACACAAAAGTGCTACAGCACTGCAGATGAGGTCTTCAGTGAAATTGTTTCTCATTATAATCACTCAGTCTCTACTAGATAATGGAAAATAACAAGTTGTTCATAGCCTGGCAGACTTGGGACCTACGTCAAGCATTAATGAGTATTCTATAGTTAGCATAACCTAGCATTATGTTAAGTATTTGAAACATGCACAACAAGGGGCTTTTTGAGAATGAAAGCACTGAAATGAGGTAAAAAAATATACAGGATGAAGGACTGGAGGCAGTAGTAGCTCTGTACCTGGCATGCAAATTTTGTGGTATTCTATATTTACTATTATAGTAAAGTAGCATTTGGGCATGTGTCTGTGGTTGCAGTTACTCTAGGCAGAACTTGTAGTGCAGGAAACATTTTGGGACCTGGATTCTGATCTCTTGTCTTTCTTTATTATTATTGACTTAGTTTATTTTAAGAGTAAGACTAGTGATTTAAGCTTGTTTAGGACCAATAAGTAGAGTAGCTTCCTAGGAAACTTTTTTCCTATTTCTTCTATGAATCTGTAATCTGATTCCACATTTTACAGTGTAGGGCTTGGTAAGTTGGACATGATGATTGTATATTAAAATCAATAGTGCATCTCTGAAAAGCTTCAACATTTTAAATGCTGATCTTAATTTGCTGCAGATTCCTTTCTAAAATCTACAGTGTTCTGCATTGAGAAAGTACGTTATTGTGGTGATTAATTACTCTAAGAAATTCTGAAATTATTACTGGATTTTTTTAACTTGTTGTTTTCTGTCTGCATAAGGTATGTGTTTATAAATTCCTTGCAGCCAGGATCCATTTTTGCTGTACTTAAGAATAGCAGATTTTTGCCACATTTAGAAGATGTTTCTTCAGCCTACTTCTAAATGCAGTTCTTGATTTTAGTCTAGCACTTGCGTGTTTCCTCATATCAGTGTTTTAGCCTGTTAACTGATACACCTTGTAATTCTGCAGCGCTTTCTCTGTAGAAAAAGCTGTGGAAGTGCTGTGGAAGATTTGGATTCTGTGTAGCTTTGCCCCTGCTGTTCACAAGTAACAAACAGCAATGTTCTTTATTTTAATACACCATCTGATAAAATTGCATGTTGCCTTGACTTCAGTGTGACAAGCTGCATACCTAGTTACACCTAAGCCCAAGTTGATGTGTGGCACAGGAATAGCCATAAACCGGTGGTCCACTGCTGGCTCAGTGCTGCTGTGCAAACAAGTCTGCAGGCAGTAAGCTGGTGTGCTAAGCCATCAGTTGATGCACAGTCCCCGGTACTTCAAGGTGTGCTGTCATGTGGCGCCTGAGACTGCACCTGTATGTTCGCAATGCCCCTTTGAGTTGGGCATAAGAGGTAGTTTCCCGTTGAGATAAAGTCAAAGCCCTTACCTTTCTTTCAGTCAACTGCAAACACTAGCATGAGAATGGTGAATGAGGATGGAGAAGCTGGACAGCTTGCTAGGGAAGACTGAGTAGTGGATGGCTCTATTTTTGTGGCATTGCTATCTTGTGTTCGTACTGTTGTTTTTTAAACCTATTAGAAGATGGAAGTTTGTAAAACCGAAATGTACAAGCCAGTTGTTAAACTAAATTTATATTTAGTTTTCATAAGGTGTAAGGAGCAGAAGATGGTTGTAAAATGCTACATTGCTATATTTAATAAATTGAAAAAGTTTATAGAAAACATGTTATAATATATTTATTATTGTTATGCTAAGCTTGAAGGCAGGGTTTAGCTGGGATGCTTTTTCTAACAGTGGTATTCTGCCAGTGGAATCATAGATACTGCTCAAATTTTACAGGAGACTGCATCCTGACCTGCAGTGTTTACTGGTGATAGAAGTATGTTGTGCTTGTTATAGAACACAGCAGGAATAATAACACTGTTGCTTTTCTCACTTATTCCATCTAAAACTGATGCTTTGTTTAAAGAAAAAAAAATAATGCACTGAAACATTCCACCATTTGCTTCTAATATGTGCCCCTGTTGGGTCTTGTCTATTTTATTGATTCAGTTCTTAAATTAGAGTTCTAAAAAGTTTTGGAAATGAAAAATTAACCCTTTCTTTAATAGAGATCTGTTTTAGTTTGTTATTTTTTTATCTCTGTCAATGCCCTCGAAGACAAGAGACTTTCCAGATGTAACAGCTTAAAACAGTAGCAGGCAATTGTGAATTAGGAGTGGAATTAAATTTTTAAAATAATGTGGTTTTGAATAAAGTCTGATGGAATTCTGATGTGCTGTTTTCAATATGTTTTCTGTTTGTAAGCTGTTAAATGCTTTATGGCAAAAAAATATTTGAATTCTTTAATCTGAAACAGACTAATGCACACGAAGGTGAAATATTAGTAAAAGTTCATGCCACACATTGACACTAAGTTCAGGAGTAGAACCCAAGCTCTGTCTACTGTGAAGCAGGATGTCTTAATTCTTGTTGTGAATGAAGGGGAACAAGGATATTCATAATGTGTGTTGTAACAGTTGAAGCAATCTGAACTATTCTTACACTTTATCCTCTAAAGTGATAAATATGTCAGAGACATGGTACCTCAAAGTGAGATATCCAAACATTCTTTTATTGTCTTTAATTTTGTGCTGTAATCATTGTGCAGGCCTGGACAGTATTACTGCAGCTTACTTCTTTGTGTTTTACTCTTGGCAATGCAAATACGGTGCACACAACAGATTGGCAAGTGAGTGGATGATTGGGTTTTGATAATTACGATACTCAAGATATAGATAAAAACCGTGTAAGGGAAACTTCAGATTTGCATCTCAGTATGGCTATGTTTTGTAAAATAAGGTTTTATAGAAGTAGAGAGTCTGGAGAAATGAGGGAATAGGTGGATAGAGGATGGAGCTGCGCTAGTCCTAAAATCACTGGAGTATGTCATCTCGCTTTCTCAAACAGTTGCTTTCACACTAGCCATTTATGCCTACATCTGTGTGGCAAACAGGCAGGAGATGTTTTAGAGGTTTTTTTGGCATAGGAGTTCTAGTGCCTTCTGACAGAAATGAAAAACTAGGCATAATTTTTGGAGTAGATTTAACCAAATACCTAATGCTGTCTTTCAGGTCTTTGGATCACTATTATTTGAATGCTTTATTACATGAAGTCTAATCAGGATGTCAAAGCTATAGGAAATATTTATTACAGAGAAAGGTTCCCTATGTAATGTAATCTTTTTGCATTATTACTAGTTTTACATTCTTTGTTTAGTCATTTTCATGCTTGCTAAGGCCCTGTGGCCAGATTCGACACTTACTATGATATGTACAGTTGCCAGTATGATCAGTTTTCTGTCTTTCTGTTAGTAATTTTTTTAATCTCATCATCTGATAGATAGTTTACTTACTGAAAGTAAATAGCTTGTATATCTTATTTATTCTTGATTGATTATTTTTATGTGCAAGGGACTAATTCGTTCTTTGTGCTCTATCAACCCAACTGGTCTGGTTTCTTAAATCATCCATAATACCCATGACCTTGGAAAAGTCAGCAAAATTTCAAATGCCTCCTGCTGTTCTCCCATGTCACTTTAAAGGACTGTACTAATGGGGCAAATGACAAGAAGCAGTAAGAAGTATACTACAGGGATAATTAAAGTCGGTTGTTTGGGGTTTTTTCTTCTTTTTGGTGTTATGTTTATTTTAGAAGACTTCTTTTGTGTTTTGAGAAGCCAGGTTTTGTAATTCACGTAGCCTGGATAACCTAAATTCTGCATTTGGAACATTGGTTTTAATAATTGACATTAATTTCCAGACTGCATTTTGGCCCTTTTGCAGAAATTGAAGAAATAAGCCATCCTCAATGCGACAATTATTATGAGCGTGGTATGAAATCTGAATATATTTCTGGAGGTAGTATAATAGCTATCTGTTGAGAGATACTGTTTTACTTTTTCCTGAAAGATACTATTTAGCTGGTGTCTAGTTGGGACTAAGCCCTTTTTTTCATAAACTGAAAATTTGGAAACAGGATATCTAGTTAAGAGGAGCTATTAATAGCAGAGAGTTAAATTCTGGTGAAGTTAGGGGTTTTTTTGGTGAAGAACTGTTTTGTTTTATTTAATACTCTTTCATTATCAAGGAACCATAAAACATGGAGGAAAGACATAGCAGAATTTGTGTGCACAATGGAGATAACTAAATATAACTTTACTTCCCTCCAAAATCATGCAAGTAGTCCATTGAGCAGAATAACTGCATGCAGCGCTGTCTCAGAAGAGTACAATTGTCTCTTGTTTACTCTTTCACTGTGGCCTCTTCTTTTCAGCTGCAATTCAAGAAATGTGTTAAAATCAAGTGAAGTGCATTACTGGAGGACACATTCAGAGACTTTTTTTCCTTAATCAAATACTACAGCTTAACAACAAAGACTGCATAAAAGATTTTAGCATGACACTGTTTCAAATTCTTCCTGGTATACAGGCACCAGACTTTCTACAGCTTGGGGTTTGTTGTTTTTTTGTTTGTTTGTTTTGTAGCAGTGGTAATGTAAAAGGTTAAGGAACATTTTCACCTAGAACTGTGTGTTTCTGACGAACTCCCATGTTCCCATAGCAATTTTAGTAACCACATGCTGTTTTACTGGAAGAGTGACTTGAGGATATTGCATGATCTCTCTCTACCTCCCATGGTAAACCTTCTGTTTGTTTTGTGAATTTAGTAGTCAGAGGTGCGTGATAAAACTTGCTATCTCTTACTTAATGACACTTCACAGCCAGAAAGACTGCCAAACTGCTATACAACTTTCCTTTTTACTTCATTAAGCAACACAGAGGAACAGATCACAACAATTATTTTCTACCCTAATGCCTTATACTGACTGAAACATTTAAGTCTTAAAAATAGATAAGTACCATAAAATAAAAGGCCTAAATGGAGGAAGGGACTTCCGCAAAACTCCAAATGGGTCTAAAGAGAGGAAACACTTCAGAAAGACCCAAGTCAAGAAAACTGAGCTTTTTCAAATGAGTGAAGCATGAGCTGGAGATGGGGGAGAAAAGGTTAAGCTATGCTTATCATACTAGGTTATATTAGAAATAAAATTTTGGTGTGTTTATTTTTGTTTTTCAGCAGAACCACACTAGAGGACCGAACTGGAACAAAGTGTTTCTGCTTTCTCTAGTGGCAACGGTTAAACTGTAGTGACAAAATAATCAGTGTGCTATTTTGCAGAGAACATTACTGTCTCAAAAGTTCTTTAATAACTGGCTGGCTGATCTACATCTTTGATGCTTTAGGGGTAAGGCAGCAGTAGCCTGATACTCTTCCTCACATACCAAAATGACTTGCAATATAAATTGTTTTCTTGTGGTATGGAGTTTGTGATTTCCCCTGTGTGTTCTGATTTTCAAGAATTGTAAATACAAAAAAGCAAACACATTTCCTCTTTCCCCCTTGCCTTCCCTTCACCACCACCACCACCAAAAAATCCCCCATTCATCTGTAACAGTGGCTTTGCACACAGTATCTTATTAGTTAAAAGGCAAATAAACTCAATGTTTGTAGTGCCCTAGCTTCATTTTTTCTTCCTGAAACAGCAGATCAGACGAGTTCAAGAAAAACACCCATCCCTGGAGGTGTTCAAGGCCAGGTTGGATGAGGCCTTGAGCAACCTGGTCTACTGGGAGGTGTCCCTGCCATGGCAGGGGGATTGGTACTATATGATCTTTGAAATCCCTTCCAGCCCAAACCATTCTGTGATTCAGTAGTTCTGTGAAAAGAAGGTGAAGGGTGGACAAGGAAGGAGAAAATGTGCTCTGTGTGCAAACCATTGTATCCATGGAAAACACTTCTGTGGGCTTGGAAGGAGCCTACAAGTCAGTAAGAATAACGCTTGATTTCCACAGTGTTTGGTTGTGGTTCTTTAGTACATATATGGGTTTGAGAAATGTGTTTTTTCTTTTGTGGGTGTAGACCATAGTTTATGGCTAAGGATTGTGGTCTTTGTGGTGTTAAGTTCTCAGTAAGACACAAGATCAGTTACTATTTTGCTTTCAGTTCAGATTTCACTGGAAATTCAGCAATTGTTGAGATGATATATTCGCAGAAAAAATTTGCCACTTCAATAGGCACTATTAAAGTGCGTTTTGTAAGTGGTGTCTGGGTTGTCAGGTTCAGTTATAGCCTTTTTACAAAATAATGTTAACTTTGAAAATTCGGCATTTTATTGTTTGAGACTTCCTACGTCGTTCTGACTTCATAAATCTTGCTCTGAATGTCTGGCCATTTCAACTTATTTTTCCAACACAAATCTGAAATACTGCAATCGAAGAGGAAACTGCTGGGAATTCCTCGCTGCTGTATCTTGGGATTCTCCCTGCACGAGTTCCTATCAGGATTCTCAGAGATCACTTCAGTGACAAATTGGTTAATGAAATTAGTTGAGTAGAAATAAATTCAGCTTCTACATAAGACTAATGAAACTGTAGCGAGGGCAATTGTGTTCTGCTGTGACAAGAAAAAACAGGAAAAGTTTTGTTGTGATTCTGAAGAGGATGTTGGGTAGGTACAAAAAAATCATTACTGTTACCATGATAAAGACATTACTGATGCCAGCTCCTGGTTTGGGGCAAATTCCTTAAAGTATATAGGTATGTCTATACTATGTGTGCTAAGTGACCCAGTGATAACTTGGTGTATGCATGCAGCACCCCAGCGCTGCAGTGGATACAGTGAAAGTGGACAATGATAATGCAAAGCAAAAAGGACCAAGGTTTTTGAACACAAGATGACCCACGAGGGTTCCCATTTTAAAATAATGGATGATATTTGCATATGTTATGATTTAGTCCAATAACTTAGTTTTTTAGAGCTGTCAACTATTCAGGAATGTTTCTTAAGAAAATTAAAAAAACTCACCCCACATAAAACAAGAACCGAATCCACCACCAGACTTCTGGATTATTTTTGTTTCCTTGCTTCAGGAGATTAAAAAAATATCAGTTACTCCCACTTCTGCACCATGAAAGAAACCCATTTAAACAGTTATGTGGGGAACCAATAATAAGTGTTGGCTGTGCTCCTTTAAAAGATGCGGAGTACAGTCTGCTAATTGACTTGAGATACCAGACTGAAAATGTTAAGCTTTTTAAATAGGACTTTTATTATCCCATTATCTTGTTTCTTAATTAAACTCTAAATCAGGGGTTGTTTTAATTACCACTAGAGGTTTAAAAAGGAATTATAAGCTGATACATTATTAACATTGCAGTGGAGGTCCACAGATCTGGTAGCACCAAAGCCAAGTTGCAGAACCCCATTCATTATTGAACACCAACTTTGTAGGTCATAAGACATTATAAACACTCTACTACTTACCTTCATCATAAACTTCAAATGTATGTATTGTGCATGTTCTCGAACTGTCTTGGCTTTAATTAACTCAGCCTGTTGGAGGAAAAACTTCTAAGGTAAGAGGAGCAAGTTTATAAGTGATTCCTCACAGTTGCCAAATTTTACTGGGAGAACTGAAACTTTACTTTGTATAAATTTGCAGAATAAAATAATCATGAAGCAAAGCTTAAAAATGAAGCCAAAACATTTGTCTTCATGTTCAGCTGTGATTAACATAGTCTCTTTTATGAATTGTTATGCTGAGCTCGAAGTACTTCGTGTTTTTACAAGATATAAATAGATTGTCTTTCACAATTTGCTAGAATATTGGAGCATGGAAGTACTTTTCTTTAAAAAATGAAACCTCTGCTACAGTTGAACACTGAGAACTGCAGTAACATTTGCATCTGTGGCCTTTAACATATTTGGTAACCCTGTTTCGGTTTGGAGACATTTCCAAAATACATCGTCATATCAGAGAGTCTTGGAACATTTTGCTCTAATTTGAGATTTGTGCATGGAGCAAGATTATCTTGCCATGCTTGCAATGTACAAGCAGATGTGCTCACATGAGACCAATGGAACACTTGCATTAAGTGCTCATAGTGCTGCAGTCTTCAGTACTTTTAGCATGAATTTTTCAATTTGCCTTTTTTTTCTCCCGCGTTTCACGTGAGAATCTTAGGTTTCATTTCTTCTAAAGAAGAGCAAGCTCTTTCTGAGCAAAGACCTAAGTGCCTCTCCTTGTTGTCCAAAAAGGACAGCCTTCACCATGGTTACCAGATAGAAATATGAGAACTTGTGTACTTGTTTGCAGTGTTTCTTTTGAATGCTGACATCCACATTGCTATTACTGGATTACCTTTAAGGAGCAGTTCTTTGTTGGAAAATAGTGAATCTTTTCTTGTATGAGGAGAATGGTGGGTAAAAAAAGGGTAAAATTCAGGTCAGGATTTATTCCAGCTTTTAAAAAATTGAAGCTTTAAGATCAGAGATTCTGTTTGCATGTTATCTCTGATTTGCTTCAAGAAAGAAAGAGGTTATTAGAATGTGTTCATAAAGGATGTTAATTAATCTTTGATTATTTGAGCATTTTGATGTCTGAAAGTAGAATAAAATACTGAAACATAGCTGGACAGCTACTCAAGCATTATTTTGTGCAGGTCCAGCACAGGTTGATATAACTATTTTATTTTCGTTTAGAATTTACAGTGATCATATTTTAAAGAGCAAGTAATCTACACATAAAAATCTGTTCCACTGGGATAATGTAGTCTTTTTAAAGGAAATACATTTACTGTAATCTGGCAAGTCAGTATTGCAAAAATAGTCCCTGACCCCTTTCCATTGAAAAATAAATAATAAATCACTCAATATTTTTTTAAAAGTGCAAACAAAATCTTAAAAAACCACAGATTTTCCTGTCAAAGTAAGGATACATGGTGCATGTAGCCTTCGTAATCCAACAAACATCCACGCTCTGTTTTCTTCTGCATATGAGATTTTCTTCTACTTTCTTGTATTTTGCATTTAATTAAGTTTAATCTTGTGAAGTGTAAAACTCTGATTTAGGCCTAAGGGACTTCTTATGCACATGTAACTTTGAGCAATACATGAAGAAAACTGTATGCACAATCCTTTTGCTTCAGTGCAGCTAATTACTGCTTCAGATACAGAGGGCAGTTTTAGTCTGGAGAACTGGTGTTCACACTTGCACCTTTGTGCGGCACAGAACTGTCAACTGTTCCATTAATATCTGTTTCAGCCAGGAATTTGTCCTCCTTGTTTGAGCCATTACTGTCACTACTCTACAGGTGGTAAAGTGGTGCAAAATGAACTTTATCGTCTAGAGCCACTAAATATAGGAAGGAGAGAATGATGCATTTTCAATGCTCCTGTTTAAAATATGTTCAGGGTAATTGAGTTTCTGATCAAAGTGTAAGGCTTCAGCGCACAGAAAGTAAAACTGACTACAGAGAAAAAGCAATATGTGAAGCAAAGCCAGTTTTGGGCAGGTTTATCAGCATACCTAAGCTTCTTATCTCAGTGTCCACCTTTCACAAACGCATACAAGTTGTGGCCTACTTACTTCTTCCAATTACTTTAACAATTTTCTAAATGCCTGTAAGCATGGGCTACTATATGAAAAAAAAATTCTCCCACACTGTGCCCAGTTGAAATGCGGTTCATCAGCATTTTCCTATTGTAGCATCTTCTACAATATTTCAGCCTAATTAATTTCAGAACTCTGTTTAAAAGAACACAGCTATATTTCATGTCTATTGAAGCTTTCACATTGCTTTGAAGTAGCTGAAGAGTGGGAAAGGAAGTGCTTCAGGAAGTTTTGCATCAAAACTAAAATTTTAAAAAATATTTTATAAGCTCAATAATGACAAGAGAAAGGGTGTTTTGCTGATTGTTTCAGTTTCATATGTACTTTTTATTACTATACCTTTGATTTCCACAATAATCTTATTAACATTGACTAAGAAAATATTTTTCTGAAATACAGCAAGAACATCCAGTGTTCAATACAATACTGATTTTAATTTTAGCTTTATATTTATAAAACTTTATATTTTATAAATATATTTATTGTGCATCCTATTCCAGCTCAGCATGCTATTAATAACCTATTTGCTGGAATTCAATTCATATCATATTTTTTGTAGGAAATATATCAGCAGCTTAAAAATATTTTTGGTTTTGTGTATGTGTGTGTTCTTTGGTTTTGTGCTTGTTTTTTGTTTTGTTTTGTTTTTTTTAATCTAAGGGACAGATTGGTCATCCTAGTCAAATTTCACAGCTTCCAATTTCAATTTCATACGAAGTATAAGGAGGAAAGATTATTATGGTGTTTGTCTTCAAAGGGAAGAGTCTTAGGAGGGAAGCCTTTCTCAATAGCATCCATAAAGCAGGGGGTATTGAATGTATTTATTTTGCATTGTTGTTTGTGTTGTGCAATATACCTTTGTGCTCAGCTATTTGTTATCAAACAGCTGTCATCTCTATCAAGCATTATGGATTAATATTACTGGTCTGGATGCTGTTTGTAACAAACTGTTGATCTCCATTCTCTGCTTTCTTGAAAGTGTCCCACCAGCCTTTACATTAGAGGGATAGTCCGAGTCAGCTGTTCTAGGATGAATCATGCTGCCCAGTCAACTGCCTCATTGCAGTCAGGTTGCTTTACTGGTGCTTCCTGTGGTTCGGGTGATGCCCTGGAGGCTTCCTCTGCCTAGTTGTTTCCTGTGCTTGGAGCCAGTGCTATCTGCAGCATCTTTCCTGCTTTTGGGATGACCTTCCTTCCTTTTATATTCCATCTTGAGAAGCAGGAGTATTACAAAGGAAGAACAGCTTTAATATATGTATTACTTCAGGCTGAAGATTGAACCATGATCTTTGTAGTAGTTGAGTCTTGAGCTTTACCACAAGTAGTTATGTTGGTCTTGCAGAAAAATGACTGTATGAATTTCTTCAGCTCATGTTGTGTGCTGAAGTTTTTGAAAGATTCGTTCGGCTAGACTAGCAGGTGAGCATGGCCCTTTGCTGTGCATGTCTACTGCTTGTAACAAACGTTTTATCTATGCCGTAGCTTCAGTGGAAGTGAGTAACACATTTTACTAAGCTGAGTATTGAAGTGGTATACATAAGGTGGTACATGATCAGGGACCTAGAAGAAGTCATTGAAACTTGAAAATTATGGTGGAGGGGTATGCTGTAGACAATTTCTCAGAACTTCTTGCAGTTGTGCTTTAAATCTGGCTGTTGAACAGAACAAGTTACATCTGGAAAAGAGAACAAAAAATGCAATTTGTTGGAAGGCTGTCATTTTGGGATGCAGATAACATTTTTAGGGAACTAGTCTGAGACTGCTTTACATAGCTACTAGTAGGTGGTGGGTATTTTTAACAACTTAGCCAGTGTTAACAGATACTGTGATCAGATAAAGCTGTCCTGCAGTTGTGTTGCACAGTTCTCATGTCACTGAGAAACTGAGACAGATGGAAGAAACCACCAGAGGTTAGAGCTCAGTCCTGATACTCTGGAGATCCATCCTGTTATTTAAATAATTGTAAATGTGTAGTTGGATTTTCACAGGGCAGAGTACTCAGTCTGTGTTTTTAACCTTTTGGTTCTAATTCTTTTGTAAATACTATTTTAAAAAAAATGTATTCTCCTGTGTTGGTATTTTCGTGTTTGCTGTCCACAAATACCACAAATCACAGACTGGTAAAGTTTCAAAGGGACATCTGGAGATCATCTAGTCCAACCCCTTTGCCAAAACAGGTTCACCTAGAGCAGGCCACACAGGAACATGTCCAGATGGATTTGAAAGTCTACAGAGAAGGAGACTCCACACCCTCTCTGGGCAGCCTGTTGCACTGCTCTGTCACCCTTACAGTAAATAACATTTTGCTCATGCTGAGGTGGAACTTCCTGTGTTCCAGTTTGTGCCCATTGCTTCTCGTCCTATCACTGGGTACCGCTAATAAGAAACTGGCCCCATCTTCCTGACACCCACCGTTCAGACATTTATAAACACTGATCAGATCCCCTCTCAGCCTTCTCCTCTCCAGGCTAAACAGCCCACGGCTCTCAGCCTTTCCTCTTAAGAGAGGTGTTCCAGTCCCTTAATCATCCATATAGCCCTCTGCAGGACTCTCTTTGGTAGTTTCATGTCTCTCTTGAACTGGGGAGCCCAGAACTGGACACGGTACTACAGATGTGGCCTTACCAGGGCAGAAGAGAGGTAGAGGAGAACCTCCCTTGACCTGCTGGTCACGCTCTTCTTAATGCACCCCAGGGTATCATTGCCCTTCTAGGCCACAAGGGCACACTACTGACTTGTGGTTAACATACTGTCCACAAGGCCCCAAGGTCCTTTTCTGCAGAGCTGCTTTCCAGCAGGTCAACTCCTAACCTGTGCTGGTGCATTGGGTTATTCCTCCCCAGGTGCAAGACCGTACACTTGCCCTTGCTGAGCTCTCCAGCCTGTTAAGGTCTCACTGAATGTCAGCACAGCCTTCTGTTGTATCAGCCACTCCTCCCATTTTTGTATCATCAGCAGACTTGCTGAGAGTACACTCCATCCCTTCATCATTAATGAGAATGTTGAACAAGATTGGACTCAGCACTGATCTGTGGGGAACTGAACTCTGTGGCTGCTGATCACAACACTCTGAGGTCAGTTGTTTTGCCGGTTTTCAGTCCATCTCACAGTCCACTCATCTAACCCACACTTCCTGAGCTTCCCTATGAGGATGTTGTGTGAGACAGTGTCAAAAGCCTTCCTGAATTCAAGGTAGAGAGCATCTGCTGCTGCCCCTTCATCTACCCAGCCAGTCATGCCATCATAGAAGGCTCTCAGCTTGGTCAAGCAAGATTTCCTCATGGTGAATCTATGCTGACTACACCTGATAACTTTCTTTTCCTCTGTGTGCTTAGAGATGACCTCCAGAATGAGCTGTTCTATCACCTTTCCAGGAATGGAGGTGAGGCTGACTGGCCTGTAATTTCTTGGGTCTACCTTCTTGCCCTTTTTGAAGACTGAAGTGACACTGGCTTTCCTCCAGCCCTCAGGTACCTCTCCTGTTCTCCATGACCTTTCAAAAATGATGGAGATTGTCATAGCAACAGCATCAGCCAGCTCCCTCAGCACTCATAGGTGCACCCCATCAGGGCCCATGGATTTGTGAGTGTTCAGTTTACCAAAATGATCTCTAACCCAGTCCTCACTGGCCAGTGGAGAGTCTTCCTTCCTTCCTTCAGACTTTCTCTCTTGCCTCCAGTGACTGGGATTCCTGAGGGCTGGTCTTAGCAGTAAAGACTGAAGCAAAGGCAGCATTAGGTAACTCTGTATCCTCTGTCACCAGGGCTCGCATCTCATTCAGCAGTGGGCTCACACTTTCCTTAGTCTTACTTTTACTACTGATGTACTTGAAGAAGCCCTTCTTGGTGTCTTTTACTTCCTTTGCCAGATTTACTTCCAACAGGACCTTGGCCTTCCTTGTTGCATCCTTACATTACCCTACAGTGTTCCTATAATCCTCCCAAGCGATGAGTGCCTTTTTCCACATACTGTAGAATTCTTCCTTCCATTTCAGTTTTTCCAGAAGCTCCTTGCAAACCTGTCCTGCCTCCTCTACTTGATTTTTTACTCAAACGAATGCACTGATCTTGAGCTTGGAGGAAGAGATGCTTGAATATTAACTAGCTCTCCTGGGCTCCCCTACCTTCTAGAGTCCTAGCTCATGGGATTCCTCCAAGTAGGAGGAATCACACTTGATTTAGAAGTTTGCCATATTATTTTAGCCATTTTCCTCAATTTTCTTTTTTTTTCGAAGTTGTGCCAGTAAAAGAAAAACTCTTTTATTGATTTGTTTCAAAACTAATGAGCAAACCCTGCATTGGGAAAACAATGTGCTATCTTTTTTGTAGCTCTTACACCAACAAGGATGTCTTCCCTGGGTCAGCAGCAGGAGGAAAAATTACAGTGAAATAGAAAATCAGTGTTGTTACTGTTTTTTAAAGATAATTTCAAAGTGGTGATTTTTAGAAAGACATGTTCATTTAAATTATCATTATATCTTCTTCATTTATTGTCATAGAATCCTTCATGATGTTAATTAGTGGGTCAAGTAAATTCAGTCATCATATAATTCTTGGTAAATTAGTGCTTTTTAGAGAATCAGTCAAAATATTGGTGCTTACTGAGATTATTGTATACTTCCAAGGAATACTAAATACGTTTCAGCAGAGAATGCTATTTAGCCTATTAGGACAAATCACACAGTGGAAGGTCATTGCCAAAGGCACCTAATATGCCTGTTGTAGGTGAAGGGCTGCATGCCCCTAAACTTGAAAAGAAATCCAGTACATATGCTGCTCAGTCTAATTATAATGTTACAGATGGCCATTACATAAGGAATGCCTCTTAATCAATATTGTCCATGCAGAGAGACTTCCAAGTATACCTGATCCTGAAAGAGCAGCAGCTCATTGTTTCTTTCCAGGAATGTAGCACTTGAAGCAGCAATACTGATTCAGTATTTACAGTCAGTTTTCTCTCCTTGATCACTGTGCTATCCTCCTAAATATGTTATTTTGTTTACTGTGTGCATGCATCGGGCTGGACCTCATATTAGATGGAGACAGTTACATTTTATTATAAACGAATGATATATGCTCTGCTTAAGATCTTTTCATTAGAAGTAAGAGTATGGTGTCTCAGAGACTGAATTTAGCTGAAAGGGAGTAAACCAGCTAGGTTTAGGAATAACATACTGAAGCCATGATTGCCCAAGCCAAATTTGCTTTCAAGTGCCTATGAAAACTGGCACTGATTACAGCAGTAATGAGGATC
Source organism: Eurystomus glaucurus suahelicus (assembly GCA_032159205.1). Taxonomy (NCBI): domain Eukaryota; kingdom Metazoa; phylum Chordata; class Aves; order Coraciiformes; family Coraciidae; genus Eurystomus; species Eurystomus glaucurus. The sequence goes on along the minus strand of JAVFHW010053015.1, from coordinate 14,172 downwards.
GCTGTGTTAGCACAGTATCTGCAAGTGCAAGCTCTAGTGAACTGGAAAGAAAAGTACTTCCTAACTGTTTGCATGATCAGTACAACAGTGGTTGAAATTGGGAAAAAAAAAAGTGAAGTTTAGGACTAATAACAGGGTTAGACATTCAGTATATCTTTCCTATTTTCATATTGAATGAAAATGCCTCTCCATCCCTAGGTAAAAAGCTTATCATGTTTCCTGCCTGCCATGAACAGTAACCTAAAGAAGAGGCTTGTGGTTGTATCAATTGTCCATATAGTTCACATTTTTTACTAAATATGCACTTCTATGTTTAGGTATGTCCACATTCTATTACCGTCGACTTTTAAGATACATAAATGTATGCTGGCTTGACCTCTGTATCTGCAGTCAGATTTAAGTAGTGTAGTCTTCCCCAGTGTCTCCGTGGTTTTAGGGTATGTGTGCATTTTCCTGCAGCTGTCTGGGTAAGAATCGTGAAGGGTCTGAACACAAGGGATTTTGGATGTGCCTGCATGTCTGCTTTGCTGGATGCATGTTCATAAATTAGCCAGACTAATGTAAACAACTAGTGTGCTAAATATTCGAGGTGATCACTGAGGAAGGCAATTGCAAGTCTGCTCTGGATTTCTGGCTGTGGATCTTTCATAGCACAGGCTTCTCTTAGCATAATGCTCTTCTTTAAGCTAGTGTGCAGCTTTTGGGTAGGACAAACAGTGTTTTTACAATCCAGTGACCCCATGTTTTAAAATAATAGCTGCCCTGACAGGCTGCTAACTGTAGGTTCATTTAGCTATTACAGATGTAGTGTATGGACTAGATTGGAATGATTAGGTATGAAATGGATTGCAAGAGCCTGTGTCAAGCTATTGTCTGGTCTCTGTAATTGTTCAGGTGCATGATCTTAGCTGGGTCTAATTAGCAGTGAAAAGTTATTTAGCAAGTTGAAGAGGACTCATTCTTCTCAGGCGTTACTACTTTAAGCACCGTTTTTATTTATTTATATTCAAAATGGAACCTTAAAATGCATTAGCTTTTTAGCATTTAAATACTAAAATTTATTACTGGTATGGTGTTTTTTGTGTTTGCATTTAATGACAAGTTTCATGCCAAAGATACATGTTTCTTTAAAGATTAAAATCTTTAGGTAAGTTACCCAGAATGCTGGGGGCTTAAGTTAAATAGCGTGGTTAGAGTGGTTGACTAGCTGATTTAGTTTGTTCTACAATGCAGCATGGAACAGATGTTAGTTTATTACTAGCTATCTCTGGGATTACAATAGAAGGGTGGGGAGAAAAAGCTAGAATTGGCAGACTGGTTAATTTTGCAAAACAGCATGATCTATAAAGTTGCTGTCTGGTGCCGCTGTATTGGGATGTATTGCAGATGTTAAAAATACTCTGTGGTTTTGCTTTAAGGGCGAGCCTGACAAAACTGCTTCTACACCTTTAGGTGCACTAGTGGTTATGTCAGAAAATGTTCGTATTTTAGCCTTTGGGGTAGAGTCCCTGAGCTGAGGAATACCTCAGAGTGTGGGGGTTTTATAGAGAAGCGTGTACAAATAATGTTGTGCTTCTGCACTCTATGTAGGAATAGAGGAAACATGGAAAGAATGGCAGTCAGAAAAGTGGCATCTGAGCTTGGAATATGGATAAGGCATGGGTCTATAGAAAAGGGGACTGCCGGGATCTTCTGGCCTTCAACAACAGTAGTATTGTGTATAACCATACAAAAATGCCTCTTACTCCTGTGATGTTTCTTGCCTCTATTACTGCTGGTAAGAACTGTTGAGAATATCATTCACCTGATGACAAGGACTTCCAGTTCCCACCTCTGTTTGTTAATACCCACTTCTTGTGTGCCCATGTTGTCTGTAGCTTTAGAGTTTTTCTCCTTCCCTTTTCCCATGTCTCTGATTTGTTTATAGAGAGCACTCTCATCGCCTCTCAGCCTTCGTTTTACTCAGCTAATTAAACCAGGCTCTGTTAGTCTCTTTGTACTATTCTGTTCTTGATTCCCTGCTTATTCTTGCAGCTTTTCTCTGCACATGCTTCAGCTTAAATCATGTTTGTTTTAAGACAGGTGACCAAAAACGTTAACAGAGTTCCAGCTGCGATCTTACCAGTTCCTTGTAAAATGGCTTTAATATATCTCCATTTCTACTGAAAATTCCTCCCTTGATACAGCCAGATTGCAAGTGCCTTTTTATTTGCAGATGTATCTCTCTGACAGTTTGCATTCATCCTGATTGATTAATACAGAGAAGTCTTCCTCCTCCTCTGTTTTTTCAGCTTACCATCTTCCAGCTAACAGTAGAAAACCTTCCTGTTCACAGAGTGTGTGACCTTGACTTTGTGCTATTGCATTTTGTCATTCCTATCACTTTGGTCCTTGAAGGCTATTTGGTTCTTGTAGCATGCTGTTCTGATCTTTCCCTGTGTTCCTTTTTTTTTTTAACTGGCATCAAGTGTCATTATTGTGATCCAGTTTTATTGTTCAGTTGTTGCTGTAAGGTCAGTTCTCAGAATGGTTTGTAAAGAACTGCACTCTTAATCTCATTCTAGTCCAATAGATTTCTTCCACATCATAGCCTCACTTTTTCTTAGTTAAAGCCCTTGCTGTGTTGCGTTCAATTTGTCTTTTTCTCTCTTAATTACAAGTATCCATACAGTTTGGTAAGGCAACACTTCTTGAAGTACCTGTTTTTAAGACATCTGTTTCAGTGATCTAAAATTTTAGATAACCTCCACAATATAAGAGGTTACCCTGGGCTATGTTCTTCTGGATGTGACTGTAGCTAAATCCAGCATATTTCATTTGGGTGAGAATCCAACCATTAAAGCACAACATGACTTGATGAAATGCCAAATGAAGAAAATTAGGTTCTTTGGTGTCAAAAGAACTATTAGTGACTCTTAGCAATCTCTCTGAATTTCTTATTAACTTTTCTGAATGTAAAGTATGCTTATTTATAAGCTTGCCTGGGCCTTTTTATGAGGCCTTTATTTATAAGGCTGTCTAGGCCTACTTTTAAAATGTATTAGGCAAGTAATTGGGAACCCTGGTGATACTTCATCTTTGAGTTCTAAAAATTAATGTGTAAGCTCAGAACTACGGGGAGTTCTGCTTGAAGCTTGCTGCATTCTGAAAGTTTTTGTGAGATACTAAGTTCTCCTTTTTATAATAAAAAAGAATTTCAAAGATATTACAAAAAATTGCAATAATATTCCTCTAAAAGGCTAGCCATGGGACTACAGAACATCTTAATGAAATACAGTATTCAAGCCTGTTTTTCTTGCACAGAAGCATACTCTGCGAATCTGCTGGAAAAGGTCTGTAGTGGTGTGTGCCTTCCTTAACCGACATGATTGTTAGACATAAAGCCTACCTGTGTCAGCCTTGCTAGCCTTCATCTTGATAGTACCTGACTGTCTCCTTTGTATTTAAAAATAGAAATGACAGTCTTTTTCCATCCGCCTTTTTAGCTTAATTAGTTCATAGTTGAAAGTGTGAGACACTTGAGGGAAAAGCTAAATTGAAGGGTTGAGGCTCTCATTCTGAATGTGGTTTAAGATCCATTGTTCTTCCAGGAGTAATCGCTGCTGTCTTTTGTCAAAGTCACGTGAAAGTCTTCGTTTCAGTGCTTTTTATTGTTTGGCAGTTTTGCTGGTGCAGAGGAGCATAGCTATTGTGCTGACAGAGCAGTGAGCAGCAGGGAGGGAAATGACCCCTTCAGCAGCTAGTGCTGGTGCCATAGGAAATGCTAGATACTGGAAGATGCTTAATCTTGTGCTCAGAACACTGCAAAACCTACATCAGAGTAATGGGTGGTGACCTTGCTGTCATTTAGGCTTTCTAGGCTCAATTAGATGTGAACTGGATTTTTGTTTATGTGCTTACGTTCGTTTTTCACCACAGCGATTTAAGTAATTCAAGGTGGAGATCAGGTGTACGCGGTGCAGAATGGTTTTGTTCTATCATGGCTAAGGTTGGAGTGAAAGGTTGCTGGTTATGCATGGCTGTGAGTGATTTTCTCCTGTCTCAGTGTTGAGTGGCACTGACACCATTGACAATGTGTGATATTAAGCAGCAGTGAAGAACACTTTCTTTGCTTTGGAGAATATAGATGCACCTATGAAACAGGCATTCCAGTGGTTGTTCAACAGAAATTGGTGGGATAGGAGTTGTGCTACGTAAGAAGAATCAGATTTTGTTAGGATTGATTATTCTTTAAGAGCAAAAGGAATAGGACTTCGTAGAGGCATAAAAATACCCCTTCATTCCATATACTGTATTGATCCTATCTAGTGAAAACAAAGTGCATGCTTTGTCCTTTGTCATGATTCCTCACTCTAATTTTTTGACATCGGCAATAATGCTTCTAGTTACTCTGTCTGGCTCTGATCAACCTTATTGCGATTTCTTCAGTTGCTGTAATGAATGTTTTGTATGATTCCATAATTTTGTTTGTGGAGGAGGAGTGCTGTGTTTTAACACGGCAATATTAGTAGCTGCTTGTGATCAAAGAGAACAAACAGGTAAAGTGTTGGTAAACTTACACATAAACCTCGGTAATATTTTGTATTGTATTTTTTAGTAACTAAAGCTATTTAAAAAACTTGTTTTCACTTTGATACCATAAGAGGGTGCAGATGGAATGTGGTGAGCTTAAGGTCTTTGTGGAGCTTAGGGTGCATAGAGGGAAATGTTTAAAAACTGTCAGAGAGAAATGTGTGAAAAAATGCTTATGTATCACTCCAAGCTATGTCTATAAATACAATCTATTTATGTTTATCTAGTTCCTCAAGCAAATAATACTGCTTTCTTGTGGCATCAGAGGGTATTTAAGTAGCTTTTTATCCCTGCACCTCTGTATTGAGAATTCTACTCAGTTGGAGCAGGCTGTGATGCTTCAGTGCTGCGTTAGCAGTTGTGAAATGCGGTTCAAAGAGAGAGAAGATAAAAGAAGAGAACTTTTGCATTTTCTTGTGGGAGCTAGGACCCAGAACACAATGAGGCAGGCTTTACAGTGATGGCATATAAACTTCTGGGGTGCTCAAGCTCCATTTAACCTCCACAGGTAACCCTGCTTTTGTGAAAATACTCCCAAGTGTAGCAGGGAGTGAGCCTGGCCAACCATATCTTTTGATAAGTTTGTTTTAGCCACTGGAATTGAATGTTAATAGATTAATTTGGAAATCTACTCAACCTGAAATTTCATTTAATAGAAAAAATGCAGAACTATGACTTAGGCTGAAAATATTATTATAAACTTTTTGCAGATACTGCACCTTAACAACCTTCTTGAAATGGTGTTTCTAAGCCTTGTGTATCTAGGTTTCAGACTAGATATTTAAGTAATAGTGTGGTCCTGCATTACAGAAATTACCTGTGTTGTCAGAAACATGAGATAAAAAAAGAGAGAGTTTCTCAGAATTGTCTTTGTCCTTGATAGGCATAGGAGGCTTTTTTTTTTTTTTAGTATTCCAGAAGTATGGCAAGTTGATGCACAGATACACCAAGTTGTAAATATGGGGTTCTTTTGGGGTTTTTTGCTTGTTTATTTTGGTGCTGGGATTTTCTATTAAGCTGTGAAGTTTGGTGTCTGTTTCTCTCCCTTTTTTTAAGAGATTGTTTTTTGTTGTGATGTGCTTGAAGGTAAATTATTGTTGTAGTTGTTATTGTTACTATTAAGATATACTTCACCAATGAAAGCTTAGTTCATCCAATTTGTTAGCTGCCACTGTTTGCTATGAAAACCGGAAGTGACCAAAAGTGATCCTTTTTAATAAACTGCTGTCCTGAGTCCTGGTAGGTTACATATAGATCATAAAATGAAAGTGACAACAGTCATGGGTAATGAAAAAAAAAGAAAGTAAGAGAGCTCAGGAGTGAAAGAGGTGGATGCGTAGGGGATAAAGCTATCTCATAAGTAGAAGGGAAGTGGATGTGGCAGTACTGCAAGATGATTTACTTCTACTCGAACCCCATATGCTTTGGAAGAACCCAACTCAATAGATAGCTTGCAAAATTCAGGGGGTTAGTTTGGACATCTAAGAAATGTGAGAGTTGTTTTTATTACCCTGAAAGCTTGAGATTATAGAACATAACTAAATTCCTAGAGTTACTGCTGTGAGAAATTTATACTGTTGTAACTCCAAAGAGGAGGCCAATTGTGTTTTTCTGAGAGATGAGTGATCAGAAAACCTTGGTGCTATCACGCTTCATGTAGCTAGGGGAGATTGAGATGTTTCTGTCTAATCCTAGACAGATAGCCAGAGCATAGTATTTAAAATATTGACCATGCTAACTATATTCATTCAAAACACACACAAAAAATCTATACAGTGTGTACTTATATTTTTGTTCCTCATTTGGCAGGTCCTGGAATCAGTACTGTCCTTAGTCTTATCTTCCACTCGTCCTTGTAGTTGATATTTAGTATATTCTTCACATGAATATTCAGTAAATACATTTCAGTGAAATTGCTGAAATGTAGCACATGAAGTTAGAAGACTTCCGAAGAGTTTATAGTTGTAGGTTTGTATGTTTTTTAATTAATCTAAGTTTAATTTACTGTAAATCTAATATGCAGATAAAATAAGTTCCCACTTATGCAGAAGAGTTAATAAGAATCAGTCTAGCAGAAATGTATTCATTTTTAGATAAGTATTATAGATATACTTTTTATATGCATTCCAGACTGACCATATGGCTCTAGTATTCAATGGTACTTTAAATACTTAAACACTTGTTACTTGCAGACACTGTTAAATGTTCCGATATAAACATCCTCCTTAGATGTTTACAGAAAAAAATACTAGCTTCCAAGTTGCTCACTAAATTATTGAAATTAATCTGGTTATGTGTTACTTGCTGATCCTGCAATGTACTCTGAAGTTCATGTCATTATTACTGTCTTCCATTTGGTTGCTGCTACTAGCAGTGATGTAATTTCATCTTTCTGTCATGGAATCAGATGCAACTACTTGTTTTAATTCAGTTCATTGCTTGGTATAGCTGAAGAGAGCTCCTAATTTGATTACAGGGAAGAACCTACTTTTTAAAGTTTTATTTTAATTCACTAATTTGGAAGTTCATGTGGCAGTTACTTGAGGTCAGAGTCAAATTTATGGTGATGTATGTTTTTTCATGTAGCAACTCAAGTTGCTTAAAGCTAGAAGTACTGCTGCAGTCTTATTTTTTCCTTGCTGTTGTCTTTTATTTATTACAAAAATGTACTTGAAAGATCTGCTTTAAACATTCAAGACTTTAAAAACTACTTCTGAAAGTTAAAAGTTGTCTCTGTTATTCATGAATCTTTACTTGTATGTGACATTAGAAGAAGAGAAACAATTTTTTATGACTGTAATGTTTTTTTGTTTTTTTTTTTTTTTTACTTCTGAGTACAAAAATACTGACAAAGTATCTTTTTAGAGAGCATCGGCAGCTTTTTCTTGTAACTGCATTTCTAGATAGGTAGTTTTATTGTCAAAACAGAGTCTAGGTTCAAGAATAGTAGACTGGTTATCAACAGAAGATATGACTGACCTAAAGGTGAAAGAGACTTACCACTTTAAATGAATGAATGAAAGCAGTCTAGTTTGTCCTGTATTTGGTGGTCTTAAATTTGTTACATTATGTATATTTATTATAACAAGTTAGCAGATGTTTCAGTAACCTGGTGCGTGATGTGTGTGCGCTTCCCTGCTACCATAAGTTTGTTGGTTCAGGAAGATAGAGTCTTTGTTTTGCAGTATTGTATTTCTTTACTCTTTTCCCTCACCTCCAGTGAAAATACAGATGTAAAAGTTACTCTTTGTAATCCAGATTCATCATTATTTGCAAACTAGTAGGAACCAGACAGTGTGCTGGGGCAAAATCATTTGTGAAGCTCAAGCTATTTTTGACCATGCTAATTTGATCTTCTGTAAATGTCAGCAAGACAAAGGAGAAAGTAAAATGCTACATGCAATATGCACATATGTGTTAAACTCCTATAGGTAACAGTGACTGCAGTTTTTTCACAGCAGATGCTCAACCTTGAAAGTCAGTGGACTTGTTTGAAGTGCTGCTGCTGCTGTGAGAAGGGAGATTCAGCTGTCATTTCAATGAATATCTAATTGTGGATTGATGGGGGAGCAGTCAGTAGAATCAATGCATGTTAATAAATGTTTCAGAATTAATTATTCGTATAGCATTATTGATCTTAAGACTACAATTTCAAGCACAAGTTAAAGGATGTGTCTGGTTATAACTGTCATCATCCTACATGCTTTGACTACAAGACAATATGCTGGTTTTTCATAGAATTTCTTTCTTTTGTTGTAGAAGCTCTGTAGTGAGTGAGGCAAAAGGTAGAAGGAAGAGAAATAAGTCTTGTGACAAATTGTGATGTTCTGTGAGAATTTTCATAAAAAGATAAATCATTTTTGCCAAAAATTAAGTAAATTTAAAAGCAAAATCTGAGGCAGACACGTACATGGAAGATTTTAGCATAAGTATTGTTTTTCTTTTTGGCAGTGTTGCCAAAACTTTCTTTACCCTAGGAAAAACAAAACCAAAACAAAACAACAAAACTTGTATGTACATTGTTGTAAAAACTGGGATTGGATCAGGTGATGCAAAGTGTATGGAGCTGTGAGGTATAGGTAGCTTGAATGTATGGTATATAGTTTTAAGGGAAAGGGATTGCTTTGTATATTTCAAAGGTCAGTATATCTAAAGTAATTTTTAACAAATTACATATCCCATGGAGGTTTATTTTAAGTTGTATGTTAGACCTTAAATCTTGGTTAGAAAGAAAATGTGTTACACATTGGCCCATTTTCTCTTGAGCTTGCAAAGTTGTCTGTGTATAGGTCACTCGGACTGTTTCTGTGTAATTTAATATCTGAATATATCTACTGTAAGAATTTTATTTGTATAGATAGCACTAACTGGTTACTCAGAACTTTTGAAAATCAAACTGTCTTCTCTCTCCCTCTCTCTAGAAATATAAATTCAGAATTTTAAGTACAGCTCTGTCTTTCTGGAAGTGATTCTTTTTACTATGTTCTTTTTTGTTTACACTTTCCTCAGAACTGACCCATAAAATAAAATCTGCAAGCTAACAATGACATCATTTCTAGATAAATATATTTCTGCAACCACCAAACCCTGAGGTGAAAGGTAGGGAAACAAGAAAAATGACATTACCATTCTCTGTTGTCAGTGCAAAGCCCAGCAACTGTCCTGTCCTTTAACTAGTATTCATTTGAACCTTGTATGCATCACAAGGAAAATCTCTCTGGAAGAACTTATTAGATACTCCTCTAAGGTTTGCTGTAGTTTGACCACGTATGGAGTTTAGAGAGAGAAGCTATTACTTGTTGGGGACAGTGCATTGTGTTCTGCTGAGATTTCATGCTTTGTTGCTAGTGGCTACATTTATGGCACTTTCAAACAGCTTTGTGAAAAGTTTCAGAAATATTTACATCCTGGCTTTACCTCTTGAAACATGTTTTTTTAAAAAAGGGAAAAGCAAAATGCTCCTAATCATAAGTTGCAGTCATGTTTAATTTTATTTTTAAAATGGAAGGATTTGAGAAAAATCTAATTGGGATGTCTTTTTTTTCTTTTTTTTCTCATGTGGAAAGAGTGGTAAGCACTTAAGAGAATCTTGGGTTTTATAAATTGACTTAGAAGAAGTTTTAGTTTGCTTTTTGATTTGTGAGATGGGGGATTTTAATGTGGTAGTGGTGGAGTATGCATTTTAAATACAAGTCCAGAATAAATTCCAAGCTGATAGTGATAAAATATTGCCTGATTATTAACCACTTCTGTAATAGATACGTACCTATAAATACAGTGGCCTTTAATTTGTTTATTTCATAGCTATTGCATCATTCATTTTTATGACCTTTATGGAACAATAAATAACAAAAAGTTTATAGCTGAAGCAGGATCTTAATCTAAAACTCTCTCTCTGCACATTTTAAGATGATTTAATCTTAATTCTTATCCTTTTCACTCTTCTTTTTCACAGTATTTGACTACACCATTTGTTACATTATTTTAGAAAAAGCCTAAATTTAAAAAATAGTGAAAGTCTCTCCCTTTGGAATTCAAAACCTAAATAAGTTACTTATTGAATAGAATAAAATTAGTGATACCTTTATAATGTGTACATTGGTATTTTCATCTGCCCTGCCTTTTTTAAATTTTGTATTTGAAATTAGTGCTTATGCTATGACATTACCATAATTTTGCAATTGTATGTCACTCATAGAGATACTCGGAATATGGGCTAGCTGACCATGTTCTATACATACTGCCAGACAAAAAAATAGACTTTCTTGTATGTCTAATGAAACTTGTAGTGATGCATGACTGCAGTGGTCTTATTGGTGTGACCGTACAGCCTCTTACACGTCTAGAGGCACTGTTTGGGTATTTAAATAACTTACAAATGAATAGGTACGTTGGATAGCAATGTAGACTGAAAATCTCAACAGTAAGAACAGCTAGATAATGCAACACAGAAGGATACATTATAGGAGACAAAGGAAAATAAAAGGGGATATCCCTAGGTAGCAGAGTACCAAAGAGTGAGAACTAGAAGCTGAGGGAATGAAGAGGCAGCTTGGTCACACTATAGTTTGTATGGTAATTTTATAGAAATCCAGTCCAACCCCCCTGCAGTCAGCAGGGATGTCTCTTAACTAGATCAGGTTGCTCAGAGCTGCACCAAGCCTGGCCTATTCAGCAAATTCTTACTGACTGTTCCATGATGGGAGATTCAGGCCTTCGTTTGAAACAGGCTGGGAGTAACCCAACTTGTTGAATGCTCAGATCAATCAATTTTCGACAGGTGGAAGGCGGAAGGTTTGAGCAGGCAGGTTGGACTCCATGATCTCCAGAGGTCTCTTCCCTCTTCACCTATGCTGTGACTCAGTGAAGGCTTGTTGTATCGCTTGCTGAGATGAAAAATCATGAGGACATGCAAAACAGGATCCTGCTCAATATTGCTGGATTTGCATTTATTCTGCATTACTGCAGAGTGTTTTCTGATGATTGTTTCTCTAAACAGAGGCATGGATAGCTGCAGGCATTTTGAGTGCAGTGTGCAGTGAGCTGGCCTGCACTGCTGCAGAGACCTCACAGGCAGCAAGGTAGAGATTTTGGGCTGAGTGTGAAAATACCTATGCTGCCCCAGTTGTGCTGGAAGCTGGCTGTGGTACCCCACATTCTCAAGCTGCTCTTGATACAACTAGAGAAAGTGACGACAAGTAGGAAGGAGCCTCTGGTCTCACTACTCATGAACTTATAGTGTGAATAGACTGAAAAGGGAAAGCAGACTGCTGCAAAGATGCATTGTGCTTAAGCCTTCCCGAGGAGATATTTAACTGTTCTTTACAATTTCAAATTCTTTACGTTTCTTACCTATGTTTTGCTGGGGCAAATTATCCATGTAGCTGGAAAGATTTTATTTCCAGCTGTATAGATATTGACAGTAAATCTCTTTTACTGCTATTTGATATATTTACTAGGTTTTACCATGCTGAGTGGCCATGGAGTACGGCTCTCTTTTATAAGTCTTCTGAATATGTCAGGATGTGAAATATATACCCCTGATTGTCTCTTTTATTCTAAACAAAATATTTTAAATTTTTTTTAGTAAATTATGTTCTCTGAATGTTACTCTGTGCTGCTGCTTTTGCCTGAACTCTTTTCAGCTTGTCTACATTGAATTAAAGTAACTGAAATTGGACACAGCTGGTGCCTCACTTCCACCAGAAAAAAAAAAAGCCAAACAAAAAACCTCTATGTGTCTGGTACACAACACTCCTGTTAATGCACTAGAGAGGGCAGCATCATCCCACTGTTGATTGAACTTGTGGCTTGCAGTAGGTTCAGAATCAGAGGGGTCACCTCTCAAGTGAACATTTCAGGATTAAATTTCTTTCAGTACAGTTAAGGGCATAGTGGCATGGTTCCTTTGTTGGTGATGGTTTTGGTTTTTGTTTCCTCAAGATACAGAACCATTTTTCATCCTGTAGCAAAGGAAAGGGAAAGGTAAACTACCTACGTTTGAAATGCTCAATATCAGTATTCTGAAAGGTTTAGTGTTTTCTTTGTTTTTCTTATGGTTTCTTCTCTTCTCCATACCCACTCCATACCATCTCCTTGGATCTCTGACACTGAAAAAGAGATTAAAAAACAGCATAAAGAGCTCTCCAGTTACTGACTGCAGAGGTCACTCTTCTATAGAGGAAAAAATTCTTAAGACGTGGGTTTTTTTCCAAGGAGAGGATAAAAGTTTTATGAAAGAGTGCCATAATGCAAATCTTTCCATTGGGAAGTCTCTGAAAAGAACAAAACCCAGCTTAGGAAGATCAGAGAATTCTTCGTTCATTTTACGGGAGCAAGGATGACTCTCTTGGGGTCAGAACTTGAGGAGAATACAGCTCTTTTTTTTTTTTTCCCTAGGACATTTCAATCTATTCCTTGGATTTTGTTTCAGACCATATTTCCCAAAGAAATGTATGAAAAGGAATGAATACATCTACATGTAAATCTGTCATACCTTACAAGACATTGTCATTAAAAATAATAAGCAGAGCCTACTCAAGTTTTCAGAGCATCTTGTATTTTCTGCATCTTGTGCAGATTTTGTCTACTGTGAATAAATGATCCTTTATGACGGGAACTCTGGAAAATAAGTGATAAAATGTTTGTGTGTTATAGGGATACTGCATAAGCAAGGGAAAAAGCAGAGAGGGTGGAAATTGCTAGTGTAAGTATCTTGTCTGGATTGCACTTCTAATGTGATATAACTCTAAAGTAAAATCAGTGATACAGATTTGTTAGCCCCAGTAAAAGCCATATGCGTTGACTTTACTTGGGTGCATCATTGTATTAGCTTTCCAAGATGCTTTTCCACAGAGGACTGCTACTCATGAAACAGTGGCTACAAGGCATATGTAATTTTTAACTGCTCGTGCTTGTACCAACCAAGTGGATGAGATGTGTCAGTGTAACTATTATTCTGTCTGAGTCCTTATTGGAAGTTTCTGGTGAAAAAGATCACCTTAGAACCCAGTCTGGATGAATAAAGTACAACGATAAGTAGTGGTTAACTTAGTTTGGATAAAAATGAAATATAATTGTGTTTGGGTTTTCATTAAACTCACAGTAAGATGGTACACCTCCTAATACTTAGTGTGTTACTTTCTCTGGGGCCACAAGCATAAGATTGTGGGAGGATGTAAAATTGCTCATTTCTTACAAAGAAAAGATCTCTGGATGCAGGCCTTTTAGCGAACACCCAAGTAGCCTTATTTTTGTTTCCCTCTTACAAACGCTTTGAATTTTCTATCCTTTAAAACTTGTTACCTAGCTATAATAACTTTAAAGACTACTGTTTAGAGTTAGATAAGGAACTAATGTTGTTGTTATTCTTCCAAAATTGTGTTAAGAATCAACATATTTATTGCAAAAATAAACTCAATTACAGGACCCCTCCCCCCCCGAGCTTTTGCCCACATGCAAAATAGATTTAAAATAAGTAAATTAATTAATTAAAAAATAGAGCAAACAAACTGACATATGCCTCTGGCACACTTTTAGTTTTTTAGTTCTGAAATTCCAGACTGAATGCAGCTTCTTTTCCAGAAAATCTCTAGCTATGCTGGTTATAACTCATAATTTATCATTAGTAACAAGCTGCCAGGATCTGAATTTTCATATTCCCTGAAAGATACATTTTAGGTTTTTTGAAGGTTAATACAAGGTATTTTCTCTTCAATCTTCGTGCTCTTTCATGAAAGGCTATGAAAACACTCTAGCCTGAAAGACCATATGGAATATATTAAGAAGTGGTGAACAGACTCTTCCTTGTGCTACCATTCTGCATTTTTAAATGGAGCCTCTCTAGTCTTTCTCTCTGAAAGCAAAATCTAATCTTTGTCTTTTTAATCCTTTACTGTTTTTGGTGGCACACTGCTATTGGACGTTCCATCAGGATGGAATTAAATGCTTTCCCTACAAAGCAGAAGAGAAATACAATCTGTCTTTACTTAAGTGTGTTTAATGGAGAATATTTATGTATCCATCTTGTTTAGCAGGGTAGGCTAATTCTGAAGTAGACTGGAATTTTCAGTTCTGGGGTGAGCAGTGCATTTCTCCATT